>VOPJ01000036.1:10076-86790 GCA_014673585.1 Semibalanus balanoides
ACGGTGACACGGACAGACTCAGCACGGTGACACGGACAGACTCAGTACGGTGACACGGACAGACTCAGTACGGTGACACGGACAGACTCAGCATGGTGACACGGACAGACTCAGCACGGTGACACGGACAGACTCAGCATGGTGACACGGACAGACTCAGCACGGTGACACGGACAGACTCAGTACGGTGACACGGACAGACTCAGCACGGTGACAGACTCAGCACGGTGACACGGACAGACTCAGTACGGTGACACGGACAGACTCAGTACGGTGGAGGAGACAGCTCTGCTCGGCTGCTTACTTTCCCTGACAGCCCGCGTTGCAGGCAGAGAGAGGGAGTTGGGAGGAGATAGAGGGTGGGAGGAGATAAATGGTGGGGGAGGCGGACTGGCTGAGAGGAGCAGTGGTAAAAACCTGCTAATCCGTAATATGGAGAGCTGCAATATAAATAAGCTTTAATTACAAAACAGCTCATAGGTACATGTCCCTGCATGTATAATCCATGGCAATTGGCGATCACGAACGGGAAATCCCAACATTTCTCAAAGATTACAGTTCCTGTGAGCTTGGACACTTCTCTGGGGATGTTATCGGTATATTGAGAATGTTCGCTACAGAAAACCCAAACGGGTAATTCTAGATTTCCTTAAGATGATTATGGTGAATAACGTACGCACTTAGCCAGGGCACTTAGTCATACCAAGTTTCGCTATTACTATAATTTTTTCAATCGCTCTCCACCGCTCTGTAAGCCGCTTAGGGAAATGTTGGTGTTTCCCAATTTAAAGGGACACTGTCCGTTCAAAGTAAAATTTGATATGGTAAAGAACAACCGGATTTGATAAGCACCATGAAGTCCGTTTTTTTATTCGCGCCTAATAGCCTAATATCATCGTTCAAAGTTCAGTTTTCTTCCAGCCAATGAGCTTGACGAGTTCGCCACCACTACGTAAAAACAAAAATGCAACGTTGTGTAACTATGGAAAATGATGATATTTTTTGCACAAGCATTCTGTCGAAATTTGTCATGAAAAAAATGTATTATTATGCCTGAATTAAACTCATTAATAGGCATAAGCGAAAGGATTGTTCTAAAGGGATTGAGGATTGTTCCAAAGGATTTTTCGCTCTAACCATCGATGAAGTATTTTCTAACATTTTTTTTGTATATGATTGTTTACATTGTTTTAAGGTACTCCCTGTACAGTGTTGTTTACAAATACGGAAATGTCTGAACTGCTTGAATTTGGCGCTCAATCGCTGCCATATTATCTAGTGGTGTGTGGAAATCGCAAACCGTTTTTATATTATTATGAAAATGAAATAAATGATAGTTTTCTGTCTTTCCGCTGCTTTGGCGAGCATAAATGGACGATAAAATAAAATGTAGTCCCAAAAACTTGTTTTGGCCTGTTTTTGCGATATCATCCGGAAGAGGCAGTGTCCCTTTAACGACAAATTCTCCAACGTTTCCCCGACCAAATCGCTGGCTCGGTAGCGACACGAAGTTCCCCAAGTTTTCCCCAGTTTTTCCTAGTCTCCCCAGTTGACCTCCGCCGATCTACAAGCCGCTTTGGGGAAATTTTTGAGTCTCGCATTTATTTCCCAACCTCGCTGACATTTCCTCCAACCAAACCGCTGGTTTTCAGCAGTTTGATTGTATTTAAACTGCTGAACGTCCATTTTCAGAGTAGACCCTGTTCGCGATTTATTTATTGATCATGATTGCTTTAAAAAAATACATCTATATCTTTTCACTGGGAATTGCAAATACAATGGTCCAAATTAAAACAAGTTTTGGTAAGACGGCTTGGCCCCAGTAAGAATAGCGATCCTTTTTACCAAAATCGTTCGAGTTCCCCTAAAACTGGGAAGCTGAATAAGCATGAAAGAATGTGAGACATAACAAAATGGCAAAATGATACAGAGAAAGGGAGACAGCAGACAGGTGGCTGGCTGTGGCTGGCTGTGGCTGGCTGTGGCTGGCTGTGGCTGGCTGTGGCTGGCTGTGGCTGGCTGTGGCTGGCTGTGGCTGGCTGTGGCTGGAAGAACAGACAGATGGTGAGAGCCTGTTCACATGGCATGATGGAAGAGAACAGACAGATGGTGATAGCCTGTTCACATAGCATGAGAGCCAGCTATGCTACCGCTGTGAGAGCCAGCAATGCTACCGCTGTGCACGTCGCCGTCGTCGCGATGAAAGTGAAAAGCGTCGGCACGCCGGCAGCGGTTAACGGCAACTCTCAGCTGACCGACTGCCCAACTGTTACCGGTGTTCCGCTGACCGACTGCCCAACTGTTACCGGTGTTCCGCCGGTAACACCAATAACCCAACTGTTACCGGTGTTCCGCTGACCGACTGCCCAACTGTTACCGGTGTTCCGCTGCACCGCTAGCGCTGCTGTTCCGCTGCTCCGCTGAACCGCTTAAACGCAGCTGGCTGGCTGTGGCTGGCTGTGGCTGCCTGTGGCTGCCTGTGGCTGCCTGTGGCTGCCTGTGGCTGGCTGTGGCTGGCTGTGGCTGGCTGTGGCTGGCTGTGGCTGGCTGTGGCTGTCTGCAGCTGCCTGTGGCTGGCTGTGGCTGGCTGTGGCTGGCTGTGGCTGGCTGTGGCTGGCTGTGGCAGCCCGCGGGAGGGTGGCTGCCCCGGCGGCTGAGCGGCCGGGGGAGGGTGGCTGGCCGGGCGGCCGTCAGTCGGTCGACGCACGTCACAGCGTTCGGTGTGGTTCAGCGCGCGTTCGCAGAGGTGGTGTTCAGCTCGAGGTGCCACGTGTACAGTATTGTGAGCAGCCGACGGACGGGACGCAGCGGACCGATAGTGGTGGGACAGGGACCTGGGAAGGACAGAGGAAGAGCAGGGACACGCTGTGGAGAGGATAACAGCACGGACGGCTGCAGAAGAGAAGGACTGTGGAAGAGAGGGACGGAAAGGAAGGACTGAAGGAGAGAAGGACTGAGGGAGAGAAGGACTGAAGGAGAGAAGGACTGAAGGAGAGAAGGACTGAAGGAGAGAAGGACTGAAGGAGAGAATAGCTGAAGGAGATAAATTTGATTGAGGACTGAATAGTCTGGTGCAGGATTGTTCGAACGGTGGAGTGAACGGCGAAAATGGTGAGTAGAAGAGGTCACGATAGTGGCTCAGAGGGTAACACAAAGCGGGGGAGGGGTGCTAAGTCACGGTAGTGGCCCGGAGGGTAACACAAAGCGGGGAGGGTTGCTAGGTCACGATGGTGGCCCGGAGGGTAACACAAAGCGGGGGAGAGGTGCTAGGTCACGGTAGTGGCCCGGAGGGTAACACAAAGCGGGGGAGAGGTGCTAGGTCACGGTAGTGGCCCGGAGGGTAACGCAAAGTGGGGAAGGGGAAGTAGTCATTTTGTGATGGTGGAGTTGCTTTTAAGACGCGAAAAAACAAAATCTTTCGGGCTAGTATTTGCTTTTTGATAGTGGCTGGTGGTTACGAATACGTTATACGATAGAACGTGAGCTGTCATTTTCTTTTGTATATACTGAGCTGGCATGGAATGAAAGTGTGCTCAAGCGTACCTTATCAACATACCTGTGTAGGTACTATAATATTTCAATATTAAATAGACGCTTAGGGTGAGGCTGTATACATTTTTGGAATATAATATATATACATATATGATATTATATATAAATACATATATTCAAATAAATATATATAATATATAATATATTATAGTATATATATACATATATGTATATACTATAAATTATCTATTTCAAGAATAAATAAAGTATATATATATATATATATATATCGGTAGGTACACGTAACTTAATCATACCCCGTGACTGTCGCTCTCTTCTAAACCAGGAAAGAGCTGCAGGATATAAGTAAAAACTCAATCATAAAATTAATTGAAAAATGCTTCTACGAATAGGTGGCTCCGCCAAATATTGGGACACCTTGGCTGTCAACGATAGTTTGAAAACAAAAAAGAACAGCCGACTAAATTTTAACGAATGCATTTCAACCACAAATATCAGTCTTTGCAGTGCGTGTGTCATCACGTAGAAACGTCACTTATTAATATACTTTACGAACATAACTATGCACAAAATACAAACGCACTTCACATTACAGAAAATGCCCTGCACGACTTCATCATCGCAGCTTGATGTAAACCAATCGGACATGCTGCCGCGATGACTGCGCCGCAGTGCATTCCACTACAGTGCCGCAGTGCATTCCACTACAGAGCCGCAGTGCATTCCACTGCAGTCCTGCATTACCCGGCAGTGACCGGTCGTAGGAGGTCAGTGACTCCTGGTCCGTCGCCTCCGCGTGTCAGTCCGATCCGCGGCCGGGAGAGCTCTGATCTGCGAATAAGTCCCTCGCCGGGCTCGTCTGAGTCGGCTACGGTGCTGCCCAGAAGACGTGTTAGTGGCTTGCGTCGGCCCCGTCAGAACCGGAACGGAGCGGTAATGTCAGGTGACTTAGCCTGGGTTCTGTAGTGGATTTGTGGCAGAGATGATAGCCGGAATTTGGATGGTAACAGCGGTGGATTTGTAATGCGGATTTTTTGTCATTTTAATGCGGGAGTTTAATAAACACGTATCTGGAAATGTTGCTTAGCTTTTCGTTAAAATCACGAGATGTGAAAACAAAATGTCGATTTCAATCATATTGGATACGATGTACCCACTGCCCCTGGATCCGCCCATGGCATCAGGCAGAAGCATAAGATTGGCCTGACCAGGGGCTGCAGACAGACGGGCACTGACTTCATAGAAGGGGAAATTGTAAGTTCATTGCTACAAAAGAAAACAAAAAATTGGTATAGGCAGCTCTTGGACGCGCGCTCATTGCAAACTTTATTCAGCGTTGTTTTTCGTAGAATGGATTCGAAGGATTAGGGCAATTGGAGTAACAGCTTCTGTCCATTTTGTTTTCATATCTGTTCTTGTTATCGTGGAACTCATTCGGTTGACACCTGACGAAACAGGTGGTGGGTTGAGGCGTCGGTGCCACCAACACCCACATGTGTTCCACCAGGGGCGTAGCTTCTCCAGAAAAGTTTGGGGGCTGAGCTGAAGAGGAACAAAATCGCTTAAAGTACCATCAAAATCCACAACATACAAATTTCTCCCGGACTTGACTCACTTCCTTGTCAAAGTTTGGGGGGGTGAAGCCTCCCAGCTGAATAGGCAACTACACCCCTATGTCGCACTATACGTACAGTGTACACCAAAACATGTTCCAATCGTGACATGACGTAACCCGTGGTGAAGCTCCTTTCATTTTCATGTGATGACATTTATAATGGAGTGCCAAAAAAAAATGTTATCACTTTCGCTTTCAACACTAGAAATCCCACTGGCACGCACAATCGCCGGCGCCCAATCGATCGGTACTGTACCTCGCGCCGTTTCAATTTGAATGCATGTCCTATTGTCCCCACTGTCCACGAACACACACACCACACCACACACACCACACACACACACACACACACACACACACACACACACACACACACACACACACACACACCGTTCCCACTGATCTGCAGCCTCGGCACGACGCGGCGGATCGGCGGCGCGCCCACCGGAACTTCCTATTTCCGGTGTGGCCGTGGCCGGACAGTGTTACAATTACGCAATATACAGTGTCATTTCTGCTGGCGCGCTGATCTGGTCACATCCGGGTCCGTCGATCGCCGATTTCCAATCATCGTGCGGGATTCTGAATCCTGAATCCTGAGTAGAAGACTCCTGATCCTGATTATCCGGAGAAAACCGGGGTGAAACTTCCTAAACAAAATATTTATCTCACCACAGCATACCTACGGAAAAAATAGTTATACATCATGATTATACCGACAGCTGAGGCCGTTCTTATAAAAAAAAATCGAGCCAGTGGCTCGATTTTTTATAGGAACGGCCTCTGGACTATAAATGCATACAAGTATATAAATAAATACAAATCCAATAGACAAATACACGATAGGGTGGTGGTCAGGAACAGCGCAACAAGCTCTGCTAACCACAGAGCCTGACTGTTCAGGAAAAGATGGCCTTGGTTACTTTCATGCTCTTTGCATATTTACCGAAAAAGGATAATCACATAGGCAGGAAAATGAATGTCACCAATACACAGCAAGAACAGATATCAGATAGTGGGCCTCTCAAATGGCTTGTAACTTTGAATGCTAGAGGCCTCGACCCCATTGCAGCTTGCAAAGCTGAGCTAAGTTATTTGCATTAAGATAACGGATCTCATGGAACTTAACGGTGTTGACCGAAAACATGGACACAATAAGAGACATTTGTTCCATTCATGATTCAAGGTTATTCTGTTTGTTGCGAAGCTGTCTGTGATGGATGTACAAGATCCGATGTGCAGAGCACTTGGTTAGAGTCTCGTCTGTAATAGGTCTTGTCATTATCATTAAATGAATCATTATCATCAACGCTTTATATCGTCACTAAAACGAATCTTAAGATCAACTGCCATGCCTCATGTTGTGTGCACGGTGCAGACTGTGCAGTTCATTTTTACGGTAGCCACTGGACCGCCATGCAGGGTTCCGTTCCTGGGTGTGGCTCAAGGCATGGGCAAATACCAACCAGAAATGGGCGTGGCACCCACGTGAAGCTCACGTGGCCCGGTGGGCGTGGCTCCGCCGGGTGGCGTGGCTTCCCTGGTGGGCGTGGCACAGACTTCGGCGTTTCAATAGTTTTACGCTGCTTTAGATGCAAGGCAAGATGTCGTTCATGTCCAACGGACTTCGCCACTGAACCGGATATGACTGGAATCTAGTTACCGAATCTAGACCGGATCTATGGTTAGCGCCTGATCTCTCCCACCTATCTGGATCTCGTCACTGTATAGATTTATTGGCGGACTTGAACCCGGGCCCGAAACTTTCGCAGTGACTTGTGTCGCCGCACTGTCCGGATCTCGCTAGCTACTTAAAACCGGATATGATCACAGAAACTGGCTCCCATGAGCGAGCCGGATCTGTCACTGAAGTGACTAGTGACCAGGATGATTTCACTGCCCCGGATCTCTTCACCAACAGCGATAGCTAATCAGTCTCGCTTGCTCTCTTCCCAGATCCGCTCCGCTCCATTAACCATCCATCACACCTATGATGGAGACCTCTGAAACTCGGCCGCAATCTCCGCGACCGAGCCTTTTGTGACCAGCTCCGGGAAGACCTCCCGCTGCCATGTCCTCTCACCTGGCTGGCCTTCCTGACCTGTGCACTAGATCTGTGCACCAGACACCATGTGCACCGGACACCATGCACAGTTGGTGCACGGCCTTGGACTCGGCACCCCGTCGGTAAAAGCCTCTCGTTGAGGCCGGCGGGACGGCGGAGTTGGATTACTATCTCGGGCTGCCTTTCCCTTTACTGACGGGAGGTCGGAGAGCGGGATAAGCCAGGCGAGAGTCGCCCGGCACGTCCAGCAGAGCCGTCCGGCACGTTCAGAGTCAACAGGTTGACAAGGGTGAAGCGCTTATATAATGGAGACTGGTTCCTGAATATAATAATTATTGTGTTTTTTCATCGGTGTATGTGACATATGTTATCGCTTAGACGACGGAGACGTTAGTGGTTCTCAATAATACATATTTTTATGACCATACGTTACAGACTTAAAATATCATAACATCGTATCCCTCCAAATTCCCCTCACGCTGTGACAGACGGTGAGTTGACATTGTATATCGTGAAACACCCGGCCCATGTTACTGCAGCGCATTACAAACGCCACGGCTCTGGAAAGGCCAGACTGGAATCCCTGCACTGGAATCCATCCCCAGTGACATCTGGATCCAGTCATTATTTTGTTTTCGTTCAAGTAGCGCGGCACGCGATGTGTTTTCCTGATCCCCAGCGATACATGAGCCATGGGCCGCGGGATTTCCCGCTAAAATACGTCAAGCCTCAGGTGAACAGACAGTCCTTCCCGTAAGTCCGCGCGATGCTAGGGATATATTATCGGGAATATACATTTTTATCTCTCTTGGAACTCCCGATAAACATGATTTTAACAAACAGACTGTGATGACGTAAGCTATGCACGGCAAGTGTCGTATGTTATGCACGGTAAATGTTAACACACCCGTCATGAGATCTATATGACGTCACTAGCGGGCCCTACCCGCTGCTGGGTTTATATCCTCCTCCCTCCAGTCCCCCTGCCCCCCCACCCCCCCACAACACACTGTGCAGAGCTGCCGACCTGGATCAGGCTATAGTTAACCCAATCAAAGCTGTCTCCAAATGGCTGCTTCTCTGACCGAGTAATAGCGGAGTGTGGGGAGGGTAAGAGTGGAGGGGGCGGGGGCGGGGTGCACCAGCGCTAGGACCGCCCACTCGGCGACCTTTACATATTTACCGGCCGCTGCAGCCGCCGGCCAACAGTCACGTGACCGGCGCTGGAGAGGCGCGGCTGATCATGTGACTGATGCAGGCACCTGTTTATGGCGGCCATGGAAAGCTGGATTAGATTCGAGTGCAGCAGGCTGTTGCACAATGAGTCGAGGTGGCCACCGCACCTGTTGCGTGGGTGGAGTGTTACAATGCACGTTCGGATTAATTCATTTTTGTAATTGATCCATTTCATTCATTTTTATTAATTAAAAAACAGTTATCTAACGCATAAAGCAGTCGCAATGCTATGAAAATAACATTGGAGTTAACTCACAAAAAACGTCCTGATTCTATTAGTAACGTTAGAAAGTATATAACCTTTATTTTCATTCAGAGTATCATGATTCTTAGATATTTATACGAGTTATTTTTTTTGTAACTACGGGGCACCTAGTAGACGTTTAACCACCACCGGTGTACTGAGCTTTCTGGCGGTGTCTCCTCTTTAGTTAACTCGGGGCACCTAGTAGCGTTTTAAACCACCACGGTATACCTGGAACCTTATCAGTCTCCCCTTTACCGGCTTCTGTTGTTTATTTGTTACTGCCCTCCACCCCCTCCCGCTCGTTCCTGTCAACAGCCGAGCCGCGCTCTCTCTCCACAGGGAGTCTAATCCGAAGTCAGTTTGTCACCCAGTGTCGGCTAACGGCTTAACAGTGTGTCCTGCCCCCCCCCCCTAAACCCACCGAGCACCAGGGTATCATTTGATCAGTGAACTTGTTTACCAGCGAGTCCCGAGCCAAACTCATACTGCTGAAGCAGAGAAACTACCACATTCTATCCACACCGCTCGAATTCTCCAATATTTGTCACCTTTTTAGAAGGTTGTAGCATTACAAACCTTGATGGTTTGGTGCGTTATTCTATGCCTGGTGTTTTTTACCTGGTAAATTATAGGTTAGTAAATGTCGGCTGTTCGCGATGGCGGCTGCTGGATTACCGAGGACCTGGCCTCCCGCCGTGTGACAGTCTGGAGTCGCCGCGGGATCCGGGGTTTTCCAGCGCGCCACTGCGCCACGTTTGCTGCCGTGTGTCGCGGTGGCGTAACCGGCGCAGACAGGCTTCCAGCGCGGCGAAACCGACGCACACGGTTTTCCCCGCCGCGAGCTGCGCAAGTGGCCGCCGTGTCGCGGGGAATGTCAGACTTCATGGGTTCCGATACAGCGAAACAACGGCTGAGGGACTGTTCAGACGAGCCTATTGCCGCTACCGAGAAAACTGCCCGCTGGAAATTCGCGTAACCTGCTACCGGGAACGTAGCGTGGTGTGATGCGCAAAGGTGATATATGGATGTCTTTATTGTGAACTTTGTCAGTGAAGTTAATCGGATTGTATTTCATGGAAAGCTAAAGCACTTTCGCATTATACTTGGACGCGTGAATTTCCCTGAGTCGGTGATGATATATGGAATATGGATGTCCGTATTGCGAACTTTGTCAGTGAAGTTAATCGGATTGTATTTCACGGAAAGCTAAAGCACTTTCGCGTTATACTTGGACGCGTGAATTTCCCTGAGTCGGCGATTTTTTTGTTATTATTTGTCGTGCACGCTCCTGTAGACCTGCAAGGGGTTATTAGAGTTCGTATCTGGTGAACGCGCTACTTCGCGTATAAAGTTTGCGATATAGACTGCTCCAATGAGCAATTTATGTTGAAAGTAAAGCTGATAAAGTTTGGGAGCGCCAAGCATACATATATATTGAATGCAATTTAGGCTCACAGTATGTGAGCGATGTAGTGTAGGCAGCTGCGGATCCAGATCGGGAGTTTGGAGGGGGGCAAAATTCCCAAAAGTCTCACACAATTCTGGAAAGTTATTGGATTTCGCTTGCTTATGCATTGGTAGCTGTTGGTAGCTGATTTAAAGCAAACTTTCCTTGGTAAACTTAGGTAGTTGCTTAGATTTCCGTCTACCTATAAAATGAAATGTATCATTTTTTACAGATTTAAGACGGTTTGGGGGGTGGGCAATTGCCCATTTTGCCCAACCGTAGATCCACCACTGAGTGTATGTACCAGACAGAAAGTGTTTGTTTTGAGCAATTTGTCTTGGCAAAGCTAAATCTGAGCAGTCACCCGTCTTGACAGAGTCTCTAAAGGTCAGCATATAAAACCATCTGATTTAATGTGCAGCCTTATTTGGTTTTGTCTCTCTTGATGTCTTTGACTGCAAATGGTTGTCTACTTTGACATATGAGTAAAATCTTGCATTTGGTCAGACGTTAGACTGCGTCTTCAGCGAACTGAATGCCAGCCGGCACCATTCTTTAAAACCAGTTTGGATGTACTGGGTCCGCTTGGATTTAATTTCGCCTATGTTTACGCTAAGCTGATCCGTGCATGCTTCAGCAGATACGTCATCGAGGAGACGCGGTTTGGCAAACACTTGCGCAGAGTCTTTGGACTCGGCAGCGGGGCACAAGGGCGGATCCAGGGGGCACAAGTGGGCCCATTGCCCCCCCCCCAACCACCAAAAATCGGCTGGCCAATGGACGATCTTTCCGTGATGTTTGTGCGTAACTAAGAACTGTGGTACAAGGAGAGTTTGGTAAACAGTTAAGTTAGAGAGGCAAGGCGAATCGAGTGAGTTTCGGAATTATTGCGTAATTTGGGATTTGCCCCCCCCCCAAACTGTCAAAATCACACTTTCTGGATCCGCCTATACAGGTCACTCGGTGCGCAGACAGAGAATGCGTCACGTTTGTCTCACGAATGGCAACATCACCGATCTTGCAATGCCACTGTCTGGCGATTTGTTTAGATAAGTTATACTTTCTAGCGTTGCTGACGAGTTGTGTGGGGTTGCGTTTATTGGGACTTGTCACCCCTGAACAAGTTTTCAACGATTGCAGCTGACCAGTCTTGACACAAGCAGTTTATGATTGCCGTTTTGAGATATGAACAGGACATTTGATTTATGTTTGTTTCATGCTTCTACCATAACTGCTCACATAGAATGTTTATGTGGCAACAATGCGATTGCAATACCTGTAAAGGCATTTATAATCTCAGGAATCTAAATGAGCACCAATAACCAAAAATTTTGCATGCTGCTATTTGAATTCACGTTGATATGTATGCTATCCTGCATACTCCCTCGTGTGTGCATTCACTCAACATGATTTATAGCATGACTACATTTCAATCACAAAATATGTCTTGTAGAACGGCTTAGCGTAAACTAAGCAGATACCTCTGCTTAAGAACAACCCACACCCACCACCTAATCGGCCTTTCACACAGGGTACCAGCCTGTGTCACCCACTCACTCACACACCTACCTACCCGACGGAGACATGCTTAATGTGAACGACCTTCTCGGAAATTCGAGGAACCGCTTTCCAGTGTCAGCACGAGGCACTCTGAGTAATAAAAACCTGCTGAAACCCAGCCCGAACCGGCCGGCTTGTCTAACGTGCGTCCCAGCCCAGGCAAGAACAGGGCTGGAGTGGCGCCGGCTGCGATTCAAACGGGCTCGACACGTGAGTGTTGCGGGTCACCCGAGCTGCGCAGTTGACCCCATGACCTCTCGTGCGTGCCGGCCGGCTCGACGGCTGAGCTGTCACACTGTCACAGTCGCTGACGGCTGTCACAGTCGCTGACGGCTGTCACAGGAGGAGGGGAAGGAGGAGAGAGGAGGGGTGGAAAGGAGAGAGGGGAAAACAGGATGTCTGGGGGGAGATTGTGATGTCCTATGTAGCTTCATGGTTGCGTTATAAGCCAGGACAGTGTATGTGCTGGACATTTAGGTCCTTGGTGTGCATCAATAATGTTATCAAATCCAGTGGAATATTCCGAAGTGAATATTGTCCAATTTGTTATCTTTCTGAATGACGATTCCCTGCTTACGTTTAAAATAGCCTCATTCACGCTTTAAAATGTCAATTGATTTGCATAGTTTAATTCTTATTTGGCCACTGGTGTAATAAAGTCTTGGGGTTGGTGGTAAAAAGGGGTTATCGACGTGCATTTCCCTGAATTATTACAGCAAAGTGATTTTCGGAAAGCTTATTATTTTCTTTAATTTACTGTGTAGAGGTATCTCGAGTTTTCCTCGTCGATTTGTCATGGTAGGATAAAATTTACCCTTATGAGCGATTGGTACTCGATTTATAATTCATAAATCCATAAAAGCTTTTAAAAAATAATGTCAATTTAACCTAATATAAAGCAAACCATCAAGATAAGGAATTCAACATTATTCACATATTTTACAGCTACTCAATCAATTTAACTTAGAAGTTAAATTAAAAGAAGAATTCTTCATAAATCGATATTTCAAATTCAAAACACTGCGTAAAAGCATCCTATCGTTATTTTCGGAAAGCGGCACGGATCTGTTCCAACCCATTATGCGACAACGGTTTCCTAGAACGGTTCCAACTCTGTTGGAGACAGGAGCATTTATCTGCGCCGGCCCATGGCGCTCACAGTTACCATGGTGCGCACAGTTACCATGGTGCGCACAGTTACCATGGCGCACACAGTTACCATGGCGCGCACAGTTACCATGGCGCGCACAGTTACCATGGTGCGCTATGTTACCATGGCGCGCACAGTTACCATGGTGCGCACAGTTACCATGGTGCACACAGTTACCATGGTACGCACAGTTACCATGGTGCGCTATGTTACCATGGTGCGCTATGTTACCATGGCGCGCACAGTTACCGTGGCGCGCACAGTTACCATGGCGCGCTATGTTACCATGGCGCGCACAGTTACCATGGTGCGCACAGTTACCATGGTGCGCACAGTTACCATGGTGCGCACAGTTACCATGGTACGCACAGTTACCATGGTGCGCTATGTTACCATGGTGCACACAGTTACCATGATGCGCTATGTTACCATGGTGCGCACAGTTACCATGGTGCGCACAGTTACCATGGTGCGCTATGTTACCATGGTGCACACAGTTACCATGGTGCACACAGTTACCCTCACAGCAGACAGGTGTACTGCTCTCTCGGCTGGCAACGGACGGCGGTCACGTCCACCGGCAAAAACCCGTCTGAATACGGACAGAAGGCCAGCTGAACTGAACGCACCCGACACGAACCTACGACACAATTCCCACCGCACCACGCAGCCGGCTCAAAACACTCACACAATGGGTAATGAGGCCTGTTACTGAACATTAGTTCAGGAGAAAAACACGAGAGGGACATTACATGGCGGGCGGTGGTGATTTTGTCCGGGCTGGGTGGTTGTCAGCGGTTTGTATTGGTACGTTTTTGTATCGATGGGGTGCATATGAGGGATCCCGCGTGTTCATAATTACAGCGTTATGAAGCGATTGTTTGCCTGAAGAGCAGTCGGATACGCCCATTGGCTGAGACGCCGCCGCACCGCTAGCAGCGGCTGTTGCTGACAGCTAATGCTGAACAGACGCGCTGCTCGTGTCTCGATCTCGATCTAACCGACCGAGCCAAGACAATCACGGATTAGTCACGGTGTGGTGAGTAACGCGGTCTGGCAGAGGCAGAGAACAGGGTCACGGCTGGAGTCACTTCTCGACCAAATGGTGAAAGGCAATTTTTTATCAGAAGTCCTTAGGACAAAATGGCATGTCGATGGCATGTGGCAAATTGTCCTGTTTTACGGTTAAAGAACTGCCTTCAAATCTGACTTTATGTTTGTACGTCGAACTGAACACGGCGCAAGTTTCTCCGACCCATTACCAATTATAATGAAACGGAAGTGTTTTCAATAAAAAGAGGACGGACTACGAGCAGGAATACCCATCTCATTTATCTTGTAACGTATTGCTGAGACATTCTATATCAACCCCCCGCCGGCTCTCCACGCAACCACGGTATTGTCCCAACTCCGGTCCGAGCCAGTTTTTCACCCGCGTTCCCGTCTTCCTTCCTCGGCTAATCCCCCATTCTATCCGCCGTTCCCCGCTGTTCTGGTGACGTCAGAGTCGGCGTGCAGCCGCCGCCATTACCTTCCTCATTCCAGAGATATCGCGCTGTTTGTGCGTTCTGGCGGCGACTGCTGCTGCTGCAACCACGGCCGGTGCTGCTTGCAGCGGTGGCGGTGGCGGTGGCGGTGGCGGTGGCGGCAGCAGTAGTGGCGGCTGTGGCGGTGGCGGCGGCGGCGGAGGCGGCGGAGGCGAAGTCGGCGGCGCCGCTCCTGAGTCAGACACGTTGGTATGCTGCTGGCCAGCAGGAGGTCTGCCAAGACAAACGCCAGGAGGCGCGCCGCGTCCGACAGACAGTGGCACACCACACCGGCACACCACACCGGCACACCACACCGGGTCAGCCGTGTTCGTCTTCCGGGCTGCGACAACTGGGCAGAGAGTCACAGCGACAACTGGCCAGAGATTCACTGCGACAACTGGCCAGAGATTCATTGCGACAACTGGCCAGAGATTCACTGCGACAACTGGCCGGAGATTCACTGCGACAACGGGCCAGAGATTCACTGCGACAACCAGCCAGTGATTCACTGGGACAACAGGGCAGAGAGTCACTGCAACAACTGGCCAGAGATTCACTGCAACAACGCTCAGAGGTTCACTGCCGCAACCTACCAGTGGTCTCGGCGTCACTGGATCATGTCTCAATGTCTCAGTAGTACCAGGCGCGTGGATCACTGCCATTGTTAAGTGGTGTCTGGTATCGTCGTGATGCTATGCACGGGACGTTTATGGCTGGATGATATCTAGCGCACTGCCATTCCTGACCTTGTCGCATTATTTTCATCGTTTGTACTATACAGCTCTTTTCACTCTTCCTACCACTCTTTGTACCCCCATTTCCCTCGACCTTTCTCCCACATTTGTCTTTTTTCTCTATCTCCCTATTCTCCTCTATCTTCCCACACTGCTTGTCGCCGATCCGCTCTCACGCTCTATCTCTGCCAGCCGCCTTCTTTCTCCGTAACCCGAAATGCAAAACACCGCACCTCATCCACACTGTGATGAAATAGTCGTGCACCGCGCTGCTCCACAAAAGCCCAATTAGAACCGTGCTCTCTCACGCTCCAGCACAGATGACGGCTGACACGGCCCCGGGTGCGGCTCCCTGGGAAACTCTGCGACTTTGTGATCAGCTGTTGAAACCGGAAGTGGGTGGGACGTGAGAGGGTAGAGTCAGCTGGGTGAATGTGTGAAGGAATGCAGAGGCCGGAAGTATACTTTGTCTGTGTGGGCGTCGAGTGCGAGGGATGGGGACGCGTTCCCGACTTTGTTTTCAAAACACGATAGTTAGGCGTATGGGTTTCGCACGGAGGATAGACATGCGAATCCTGATGTTCCCTCGACGTCGGGTAGCTGGTGCGCCTCTGCTTGTCCGTATGTCTGTCTGTGAGAAGAAGCGTACCTTAGTGTGAGGCGAACGCTGGGAAGTGCTCCCGTTGTCGGCGGTATCATTGCCTGAAGTCGTAATTACAAGGTTATTGTATAAAGCCGAACGACGGCTTATGGCATACCGGTACAAAGGCACAGGTCGCAAGATCCAAAAGCCAGGAACTTGGAAGAGGGGCTGGTTTTATGATATCAGAACGAGAGGGCTGCACCAATATCAGAAAGGTGCTCGATCCCAGAGGAAACGTAACGTGTTTTCGTTTTACACTTCGTTCGAATTCCGAGTGTGTTTGTGCTGCTGTGCACACCTTCCCTTTCACAGTTTCATATTTTTGTCGCTTTGTAACCTGAGTTTTACTTCGTCGAAGTTAACTTTCACTCATTTAGTGACGACCTTCGCCGTCATTCACTAGATTCCATGTGAGGTGGAGACGAGGACGGGTATGGGGTATATATTGGGTATTATTGGGTAAGTATATACCAACAGAACAGACACAGTAAATGCTCGGGCGTTGTGGGACGTGGGTAGGTACCAAATTGTGGGACCGAAGCCCTGTAAACGTCACAGTAGTTAGCTATCATGCAGCCCGTCTGCTATCTTCGTTTGCTGTGGGAGTGGACACGTGTCCCCGCTGATAGCAGACCACTTCTGTCGCCGTGTCTCCGCAAACCGCAGAGAATCTCATGTATATCTCCGAGCTGTCCGGCATCGCCCGCGGCGGCGAAATCCAACATGGCGGCGCCCAGTCGACTACGGCTTATTTTGTTCCGTGGTGTTCGGTTTATTTGGTGTCCTGATATTAGAGACTGTGCTGACTGCTGGTGCTGGGTGTGAAAACATTCAAACAGCACTTTCCCGGATGAGACCGGAAAGGAATACGAGGAAGACGTTTTGCTGCGCCTCGCCTCGGAACTATAGATGTTCGGTTTAGTGTCGAACCAGTCCAAAACTTCTTAATCGCCTTGTTTTTTGTCTAGTACCTACCTATGTGTATTTGTGCCATGGCTTGTATTGTCTTACCTGAGTAACCTTGATATATTGTCAATCTCATATAAATCTGTTAAAGGGCTGTATGAATGGATAAATGATAATAATATTACATGGTAGGACGGAAAAACTGTAAAGGATTTTGGTACTGAAAACTTTGCATTCAATCGTTTTTTGGCTTCTTAGTTTTGCTTCTAAAACAATTTGATTTTTACACTGAAATTGCATTTCCAGCATTTGTCTATCCTCATGAAAATCTTAATACGTTTTCGTGATGATCTCATGATAACAATACACCACAGTTCAAGGCAGTCACACTCCTCCATTCAGAAACCAACCATCGATTCCGCTCACCTCAGAGCTTTCTCCGCCTTCAGAAATCGACCATCCGTCGGCAGACAAAAAACGAACATAATAAAAACACAAAAAACGGTCGGCTCGTGCTGTCCCTATCGCCGCTATCTCGCCTGTCAGGAGACATCTGTTCCGTACAAGTGTTCGGCGGTCGGAACAGGAGCTGCTGTCAGCTGTCAGACGCTCTCATGCACCAATCAGCGCTGACATTGGCATAGCGCGACCACTGACGGAACACGGATCACTTGTGTCGACGTTTATTATACACCATAATCCAGATTAAAGTTGTAGTTGAATTAGGATCCAAATAATCAACATCCAAAAGAGGAAATTTTAAGCTGGCTTGGACGTTGTTTCTTTCACCGTATTTTGTTTTCTTATTTTGGCGCTTTATTTAGTGTATCAAAATACAACTTGCATAGAGTTGATATTTTGCGCGGAATGTGTAGAAGTAATTCCCGTGTCCTCTCCTCTGCTTCACACTCGTCTGCAGCGCCTCTCGAGTTGAGGCTGGTCACCGGTCACCGGTCACCGTTGGGCCGATCCTGTCCAGGAATGCCGTCCGGTCGGTGACGCGCGAACCTCCGCGGATGACCGGGTCACCAGCGGTCCTCAGACGGGGGCCCAGCAGACCGGCGGTGACGCGCGAACCTCCGCGGATTACCGGGTCACCAGCGGTCCTCAGACGGGGGGCCAGCAGACCGGCGGTGACGCGCGAACCTCCGCGGGTGACCGGGTCACCAGCGGTCCTCAGACGGGGGCCCAGCAGACCGTGGCGGGTGACCTCCGGTCGGTCAGGAGAGAGGGAGAGAGGGAGAGAGGGAGAGAGGGAGGAAGGAAGAGGAAGGGAGGAAGGGAGGAAGGGAGGAAGGGAGGAAGGGAGGAAGGGAGGAAGGAGGAAAGAGAAGGGAGGAAGGGAGCGGGGAGGAAGGGAAATGTTAAAGGAAGAGGGAGGGAAGGGATAAGAGGAGAAGAGAGGAAAAGCGGTCGGTCGGTCAGTCGGTCGGACGGACGGTCCAGTCGGTCGGTCAGTTGGTCGGTCGGTCGGTCAGTTGGTCGGGCGGGCGGTCAGTTGGTCGGACGGTCGGACGGTCGGGTGGTGGATCAAACCGGCTCCTATACGGCGGCGGAGTCGGCACCTCACTGTCCTTCACCGGTCCAGGCAGCTCGAGGTCATTGACCGGCCAGATTGTGACGACGCAGTCGACCGCTATGCGGCTGCTGCGTCGAATGTTTGGAAGCTGGGTCACACATCCGATCGCTCGTGCGCTCAGATGTTCGAAGGCGAAACCTTGAAAGGTTTACCTATCATCAGTTGTGGAATAAGTGAACATCAGAACATACAAGTGGTTGTATGTGAAAAATATATGGCTTATAATAACCGTTTTCACGACAGCTTATTTTGCGGAAATGTTTTAAAACCCCAATTACAAATATTGTTTTATGAAAATGTTTTTAGTAGTAGCCGTCTTTCACGATAGAACTCAAGTATTGCTAGAAACCTGTTTTTACCTGCCTCGCCCACGGTCCCGTAGGGCGGAGGGTTAAAACATTGTTTCGCAAAATAGTTCCATCGTCTGGAAAGTGGCTACAGCTAAACATTATAAGACATTTTTAAAATGTTTTAAAACATTTCGCGCAAAATAAGCCATCGTGAAAACGGCTAATATTGTATTTTACCGTCATGTTAGGCACTTAAAACTTAAAAGTATATTATGAACCAATAGCCAACACGACAAGCAAAACCATGCCATTCGGGATCTCGACCTTTGTGGCTTGCTTCCACGACACTGGATAGAAATACAATAAATAAAAATAAACACAATGCAAGGCAACAGTGCCTTACTGTTGGTCGTGACTGTCAATGTGATCGATTTCAGCTGCCCGTGCTTTTTATGTCCACCTTGCTTGTGTCGATTGTTGCTTAAAGGCTTAAGGGCGTAACCTTTTCCGATCGCTGTGGTCAGCAAATGTGACAGTAGCAGGACGGAGGCAGGGGTTCGGCCGGGGCCGGGGCGGGGGTTGGGCCGGGGCCAGGGGTGGGGGCGGGGGCGGGGCCGGGCTGGGTGTGCGGGAAGGGGGCGTGGCCGCGGGTCGGCTGGTCCGCTATTCACGCTCCGCTGTTCCCACTGTTAATTTCTGCACGACTTTGCAGCGAGAGATGGAGATTGTAGTGATAATGTTGCATAGTGATGATACATTGAATTTCGTATTTTTTACAAAATAAGACGTCGAATGTCTTCTGTCTTTCTTAAAGCCGCAACTTCGTAATTTTATGTGATGGGAGTATATCCACTGAGTTGGATGTATATGTTAGGTGTGACGGTGTGACGGTGTGACGGTGTGACGGTGTGACGGTGTAACGGTGTGACGGTGTGACGGTGTGACGGTGTGACGGTGTGTCGGTGCGTCGGTGTGTCGGTGTGTCGGTGTATCGGTGTATCGGTGTGTCGGTGTGACGTTGTGACGTTGTGACAGTGTGACGTATCTGTGTGACGTTGTGACGTTGTGTCGGTGTGTCGGTGTGTCTGTGACGATGCGACGGTGTGATGGTGTGACGGTGTGACATCACGTTGTGTCGGTGTGTCGGTGTGTCGGTGTGTCGGTGTGTCGGTGTGTCGGTGTGTAGTTAAGACGTTGTGACGTGTGACGGTTGTGACAGTGTGACGGTGTGACGGTGTGACGTTGTGACGGTGTGTCTGTGACGATGTGACGGTGTGATGGTGTGACGGTGTGACATCACGTTGTGACGGTGTGTCTGTGCGACGGTGTGTCTGTGACGGTGTGACGGTGTGACGGTGTGACGGTGTGTGACGGTGTGACGGTGTGACGGTGTGACGGTGTGACGGTGTGACGTTGTAACGTTGTGACGTTGTGACGTTGTGACGTTGTGACGGTGTGACGGTGTGACGGTGTGACATTGTGTCGGTGTGTCGGTGTGTCGGTGTACCGGTATGTGTCGTGTGCAGCAGGCTCTGTGTGGGGGGAGGGGGGCGTGGATGAAGACATTCACTCCGCACCCCACCAGCTGTGCTCTGCACCTGTCACCTGCCAATCAATCTCCGTCGACCGAGCGGTTTTGACGTCACCAGCACCCAGACACGTGGCACGTGACGTGTGCAGTGACGTCACGACGTCACGTGATGTGTACAGTGACGTAAAGAACAGGGGCACAGCTCTGTCTCCCCCTCCCCCCGCTTCTCCCCGCCTCTCGACAGGTGTTTCCGCCTCCCCCCCCCTCCGCCTCCCCCCACCAGCAGGCGAAGCGCACCAGCCAGGATGACAGGGGTTGCTACAAATGACATTTCAGTCAAATTTGTTCGTTTACTGTCAGAGCAAAATGGCGCTGAGCGGATGTGAACTTGTTGAATCGGAAGGTGAATATGAATTATTTGATGCGTGCTGATTTTTTGTGTCATTTTATTGTAATGTATGCATGCATTTCCTTCAGAGTGAAAAAGTAATCATTTCCGCTATCTCTTGTTCGATATAACCGCTGACTAACTCCGCCCACTTGGTGCGCACCTGCGTTGTATTCAGGTACCACCACATAACCGGCACACGTGATTTCGCTGCTGATTCCGCCCGCACCGCACACCACATGTGTCTATCATCCCATGACAGAGGGAGGGAGGGGCTCGGGCCCACACACCATTCAGCTGGGATGGTGACCTTGGGCACATGTCATGACCTTGGGCACCCCCCCCCCCGAGAGGCCTGACTTTGGCGACGTGTCATAAATGTGTAGTTTGACATCTATGAGAGTACAAATGGGGAGTTTGACGTATATGGGGATGCAAATATTGGGTCTGATGCCTATGGTAGCGCATTACTCGCGGCTGTATAATGTGAAATGTATCTACATTCGCCCGAGTCCTTAAACTGTTGATTCTCGCTGTCGGGTGCCAATAAGAAGTGACGAGGGTGTCGTTCGCAAGCACCTAACTACCCACTTGATTTGTAAATGGTGTGTGCTGTTGACAGGTGAGCCATATAGAGCAAGCGGGCCTTGTAGCACTAATTCAGATCGCTGTCATCTCACGTCGCCAACTGATCGATCAGAGCAAGTTATACGAACCGGTTCCAGCGGTGGTTAGCACTATTCATCCATGGCACTATCATCAGCCATTCTGTCACTCCACTCGTGGCAGCGGTATAGGCTGCTGTTCAGCTGACCGTATGCGAAACTCTCCTCGGGTTTAAATCCGCACCTCGCCGCTCCCATTTCCCTCCACTGAACACCACTGCACGACCCGCATGTCTGGCAGCCTGTCGTTTTCCTCCCAGCCGGGGGCAAGGTCTGTGTAATGGACAAAAACGCTGAGCACACCGGAATATGTCGGAAATCAACAGGGGAAAACAGCCGGACTATACGCTTACGGCTGGACGACGGAGAACAATACCCCGGTCGGGGCTGACACCCTGCCTAATAAAGGTCGGCTGTGTTCCCGTAACGCAACACTCGTGCATTGTGTACGTCGTAAGTCGGAGTGACTTTTCCACCGTGTGGGGCTCACAATAATGACCACGGCAGGTGGACGTCTGTTGAGTCCGACCCGGGACCGGTCCCGCTGCTGGCCTTCAGCAGCGAACAAAGGACGAAGTCAAGCCGCAGTTTCCACAAACATTTCCATCCATGCAATGACGGCCAGCTGATGGTCCGTCTCCCCAGCGTAGGCTACCGCTAGCCTGGCGCGCGGGCGGCGGAGGCGGCGGCGGGCGGCGGTGCGGAGGCGGCGCGGGCAGAAACCAGTCCTGTCCCGACTCCCGACTCCCGACTCCCGACTCCCGACTCCCGACTCCCGACTCCCGGCAGCTAAGGTTACGGCCGGAACTGC
Organism: Semibalanus balanoides; assembly: GCA_014673585.1. NCBI lineage: Eukaryota > Metazoa > Arthropoda > Thecostraca > Balanomorpha > Balanidae > Semibalanus > Semibalanus balanoides. Next base: position 31,986 of record VOPJ01000036.1, read on the forward strand.
GCCGCGGCTGGCTGACTCATGACTCCGGGCTGACGAGTTTCTCTCGCTCGTGCAATTATCGCATGGACTGCGCCGCACTCATGCATCCCCTGCCGCCGCCGCTGCGCCGCCGCCGCCGCCGCCGCCGCCGCCCGTCGCCGCCGCCGCCGCCGCCGCCGGCCGCCGCCGCCGCCGCCGCCGCGGGGCAGCAACGCCTCACGCACGAGTGCAGGGGAGGGGAGGGGTGTGGGAGGCGTGCAGTGCACCCGTTTGGTCCGCTGCACGTCCTGTGTTCGGAGCTGGATTGGATGTGGCCGCCGGGAAGTCAGACAAGTGGAACGAAACGTGATCGCTGCTGGCGTGGCGGTGTCTGACTTTTTTGGAGGCAGGACAGTGATGCGATTTTAGCCAGCAACGCGATGGGTTAACCATCTAACACTTTAACGCATCCCTTCGCAAAATGCGTACCTTGGATAATTTTTACATCGGCAAAATACTACATGGTAATGTAAAAGGTCTCTCACATTCTATCGTCAAAATGAATAGCGTTAGCCGTTAGCTGCATCCGAGCTAATTTATTTCCCTCTCTTCGCAAAATTCTCCGCTCCAACACTATACAACTCCCCGGGGCAGGTTTATTATCGCGCTGAGCGTCGGATGTCATCAGCTTGTCTGCCTCGCTCTCTGCGTGTGGCGGCACGGCTTGCCAACATTATCACGTGCCATTCTGTCTGGTTCGTCTTCTGCACGGCTTTCTGGCCTCGCTACAGTGCAACACGTCGGCTGCTGGTCCGTTCCCAGATCCTTAGTGACGCGGCTGCTTTGCTGGAGGGGACTGTTACTGTGCTGTTGCCCGACCTCGCTGCTGCTGCACGGCTTAGTTGCTGCCCGTTTGTTTTGTGTTGTGTTGCAGTCTTGTTGCACGCTGATTCCGTTGCAGTCCTGCTGTAGCACGGCACACAGTGCAATGTGCATACCCGTCGTTCATCAGCGCAGATTGGAGTCTGTCAGTCTGCACGTTTGCACGTCTGTTTACTGTACGGGTGATGATCTGAGTCTCCTCCCACGCGGATCTCGCGGGCACAACCCGCGCCCTGCTGGCATAGCACGCAGCAGCGCCTGCCGCGCCGGCCACGTCGCGAGGATCCCTCGCAGTGCAGGGATCCCTTCTCAGCGCAGGGAGTCACGGCTCATTCCGGCGGGGATCCCTTCTCAGCGCGGGGATCCCTTCCCAGCGCAGGGAGACACCGCGCAGCGGCCAGAGCCAGGGGCGGTCGTCCGGTGGTGGTAGCGACCCACTTGTGGAGCCTGATCCGGGCTAGGTGACAGACCACGACCAGTCACTGGCGGTGACGGTGACGGTTACTGGTGAAAAGAACCTGTCCCGCCGCCGCCGCCGCCGGCAGCACCGCCGCGCTGTAGTTACCCGGGGTACAGGTTCTGGTGATGATTCTAGGAACTGCCTCGGACAATCCCGCTCCCAGCCCGCGGCTGTCTCTTTCACATGGGCTGGGTTGCCACGGCACTGGAGCGGTGCCCTTTCACCCCCAACCTCCCTCCCTCCCACCGCTCTACTCGGCCAAGGTTCCTCAGGCCGGCCGCGCGCTGGCTGGCGGGCTGGCTGGCTGGCTGAATGACTGCCTGGCTTTTAAATATTACGTCACTGGAGGTACGGGATAGGTGCAGAGTGGGGCGGGGCGGGTGGGAGGGGAGGGGGCAAGGCTGTGTGGTTTGCTCCATAGTCGCCACAGGATTGTGTGGGTAACGGATGAGACAAGGCATGACGAAACTAGCTGTGTGACTGTCACATAGCTCTGGTATATGGTCTGTGTAATGTATGCATGCTCACTGGCCCAGGCCGAGGCCCCTTGAGACCAGCAAGGGCGCCACACCTTCCGAAAGCTGGGGCAGGGGGGACGGAGGCATTATAAAGTCGATTCTTCCCGTGCCAAACCGATAGGCGTAATTCGAAAATAAAAAATGCTGGGGGACGCGACCCCCATCCCTCCCAGTGGCGGAGCTCCTGGCAGGGGTGGAACTTTATATCTCTTGGGGAGGGCCCGAGCCCTCCCCAATCATTTCAAATTTTGACATTAGGCCTATGGCGTTGCATCGTAAGAACTGAGTTAAAATCTATCAAGTTAACATCTAGGGCCCCCTCAGCCATTTCATAAAGTTCCGCTTGTGGCTCCTGGAGACGAGGACCCTCTGAAGTGATCGGTGCATAAGCGAACTAGTGCCGACTCGTGTCTAGTGGTCTACCTTCCAGTGCCGTGTTAGCTGAACATCGACCGCGTATAATGCCTAATGGATCCTGCAAGCGATATGCGCGCTAAAAACACAAACACATCTTCTGCGGATGAATACCTCTGAGATGAGCTCTTTGCACCGCTGTGTCTAGCCCGCGGGGCCCGACGGAGTCTTAGTTGTTTGCACAACGCCGTGAATCATCGTCGCCATTCACGATGATAAACAGCGCCTTACGCGAAGGCGGAGCGGGACAGGTCTGTTGAATGGGTGACTTCTGACCGGTGGGTGCACGTGCCCTGTGCGCGCGCTCTGTCGTGCGGTAGGTCACGTCCGGAGCTGTTGCGAAAAGGTCGGAACGGGATGCGTTATTCATGAGCTGAACGGCCGCCAAACGCGTTCTGAGAAGAGCAGCTCGATTGGTATGTCGATTGTCGTTTCTTACAGCGGTTCGGAGACCGGAGCATGTCATAGGGGTTCAGGTTTGGTGAGTGGAGTGTGCCAGGCATGGGTGTAACTTTGTATGTGGTTGGTGTGGAAAGCTCCACACCAACTTGAAAGTTGGTGTGGAAAATCCACACCAACTTATTGTAGGAGAGATGCAATTTTGATCATCGAAATGTCTTTTTGGGGCCGTGTGTGCATTTAAAGTGTCCGTTTAAATATAACAATTCATTTTTGCAGCATTTCAAAGACGAGTGGACGAAATTTGGGCAATAAAAAAAAAAAACATGATGACATCACTGACAATCCACACCAACTTTGAAAACGTTTCTACGCCCATGGTGCCAGGGTCAAACTCTAATCAGAGGGAGTTACGTTTGAACAATGTTGTATATGCCTTAGGAAGATACAGTATTGCTTTGATTTATTTGAAGAGTGAGAGGCGATTCAGTTTAATTCGGAGTCCTCAATTTCTTTTGCGCTCATTCTGGAGTAAATCCAGTGTCTCGCAAGGAAATGATTTTATCTTGTATAAACAACAAGATATGTGCCTACTAGCTTGATAAAGCAAGACGTTAGCGCCACTTCGTGAAATGTGTAGCACGAACACAGACCTGTGATAAAATCGTAACTCCCTTCTCCCAGTTAAATGAAAGCCGTATTCTTTCTTCGTGAAACTTAATTAAATGCACTCACGAATAATGTGAAAGCGTCCCATGTCCAATGCAACACGTTGACACACCATTGTAGCTAGAAACACAAGAAGGGAAGGAAAGTCTATACAAAATAATGACTTTGACATCAGCAAACACAACAGGTACCATCACACGCTTCACACAGCCCCACACAACACCGTCATCTCACTACGGGCCGGGATACCCCACGATCCTCCCATGTCCAGGCCTTCTGACCGGCGGCTACCGGGCCTCAATGGACCACCTCAGACCGGCCTCACCGGACCTCAATGGACCACCTCAGAGCGGAACATCTGTCGTGACAGCTCCTTCACGCTGGAACCGATCACTGTCCGGAGAAAGCGGTCCGGTAGCAGCCGGCGGCGGGGGCGGGGGCGGCCGCCGTCCCGGCCACACCCGGCACCCGGCACCCGGCACCCGGCACCCCTCACCCGGAACTCGGCACTCGGCACTCGGCACTCGGCACTTGGCACTCGGCGTGGGCTGGTTAGCTGTGGATTTAGCAACGTAACCTGTTGGACTAAGTCGACCTCCGCCGCAGTCGCTAGCTGGAACTCTAACCCTGTTCCAAAGGTGTAGTAGGTATAACGAAGACGGGGTGACACCTTGCGCAGGGACCCCGCCTCGCCACCACCGCGCCGGAGAGAATCGAACCCCGGCCCCCAGCATAGGAATCAAGTCACCAACACCCGGCGCCCCCGCCACCGCACCCAGTATAGGATTAGGCTAGCCGGTCCCACTACTCAGCATCCAGCCTCGCCTGTCGCTGTGCCCGCACGGCGGCACCCACGGCACCCACGGCGTGCCGGCGCGGCGGTCAGCGGTGGACCGTGGTGTGAGACAGGTCGGTGAAGTGGTACCGTTAGGCCTGAGACAGTGTCCGCTGCCGCCGGCTGCCGGACGCAGGAGACAATCCCGCACAGAACCGGTTGGACACTGTCCAGTGGACAGTGGTCAGTGGTGCGGGAGGGGACGGCTCAGACCACTGCAGTGGTGCACTGATCACCTGACCGGACTATTGGTCAATATCGGACCACTGGACCAGTACCGGACCACTGACCGGACCACTGGACCAATACTGGACCATTGAACGGACCACTGGACCAGCACCGAACCACTGACCAGTATCGGTACCCTGACCAATATCGGACCACTGACTGGACCACTGACTGCACCACTGGATCAGGACCGGACCACCCTGGTCTGCGGCGGGGTCCGCTGTAGGATACCTGGTAAAGTAGTTCAGCCGCCGGCAGCAGCAGCAGCGGCAGCGGCGGCAGCGGCAGCGGTGGCACTCTCTCCTGGTATGACCAGCGTCCCAGCCACACCCACAGCTAACGGTATGGTCCACCACGCCCTCCTATGGAATGAAGCGATCGGAAATGGCTACGTCGAGTCAGCGCACCTTGGGCAGGGGCTGGGCCGACAGCGAAAACCCGCAGTCGAACGCGGCCGAGATATCCCACAATCACGCCTGGAGAGAAATACCGCAGTCATTCTCAGCGGTGGAGGAAACCTGCCATGCTCAACGTCAGTTTACAACGGCCTTGAGAGGCGCTGGCAAGTGGGCGTGGGTTCAATCCTGGGAGGGCGCCAGATACTTTTTGCGCCTGAATGTGACCTGATTGCTTCTGAGTCTGACAAGGTCAGATAGCTGACGAAACTGATTTGTTTGGCTGATGTGATCACGGACTTGTTGCGTGATATTTCTAGGCAATGTTTAACTCACGATTGTAATTGTTTGTAATTGTTTACACCGGTTTTATCTGGCAAATACCGGTAAAGTAGTTCAAGTCAACAAACTCTTCTTGGTTTTGATTCGTCATGCGACAAGCGATGGTAATAAGGATATGCCGAAGCAAGGCAAATGATATGCTACGCACAAAATAATAAAAACATGACGCTAACCAAGCAAACAAGAGTCCACACTTTAAGGCCAGACATGAGTGACACCAAAAAACATAGTTTGAATCCTGGCTCCTGCAAAGACTCCGCGAACCTTTTTGCTGTGTTCTCGCTTCCATGGCCGAACACGAGGAAGCAGCACACCAAGAGAGCTGAACCACTCGCGAGGTGGGGCACGCTTAATTGCTTCCCGGGCTCAGGTGCACCTCGTTGATCGTGCTGATCGGCATCACGCGAGGTAATTCGAGCCCAGAAAACGATTGCACAAGGCCGGGCCAAACCACCGCGTTGCTCAACGGCCAACACAACAGCCCAGCCCGGCGGCGGTGGCGGCGGTGGCGGTGGCGGCGGCGGCCGGCCCCGAGGGGTAGCCACATCGAGCCGCAGTGCCGACCACCGCACGCACGGCTGAGTCGGTAATTATGCACTGATTGCGCGGAACACGTAGCACGCACACGGAGAGTGCAGGTCCTGTGCGCACAGCCGTGTGCACTGTGCACAGAGCGTGCAGTATGCGGTGCGTTATGAGCAGAAAGCGCGGCTATCGTTGCGGTTTCTAGAGTTTGCGTCAGGGTTTTCCGAGGCGAACGAGTGTTGTTAGTGGCCGCACAGGACTCTATTCACGGTGTCATGTGTTGGGAGTTCGAGTTCGAGAGTAGCGGCCCATTAGCAGTATTGGCGTCTTTTCAACTAGCTGCACTGGGGAGTGGGGGCCGGTTTAACTGGTTCTCAGTCGGGACAATCTAGGTCAGGTCAGGTCACGTCGGGTCATGTCAATGTCGCTCAGGTCGGATCAGCTTAGACCTCAAAATCGCTACATCGTATCTTCTTAATGGTCTCCGTTAACCAACTCACTGACAGCAATTCATCCCGATTGGCTATCTATTAACATTAGCATACGCCGGGCATGATTCGAGTTACACTTGAATCATGCTTGGTAATTGTGTGCACAATGCATCGCGCGGGACTCTGCAGATGAGAACGGTAGAAAACGCTGACGATGCCCCGTCTAACATGGAAGGCGGGCCATTGAGCGGCGGGTAATTTATCTCAGTCATGCATGACTGAGATAAAATATTATGTTTCCTTTACACAAACAAGGAAAAGGGATGGCCCTCTCATCAATGCTTATCGATGCGACATCAGAATCTCCGACGAAGATAACTGTTCTGACCCCCCCCCACCACGACACACACACACACACAATGACCAGATATGTGGGCGACCAAGAGACAAAAGATAACGGAAGCCTTATCTTCAATTCAACGTCCAACATTGGCGCCAGTTGCATCAATACCTGCTACTTTTAGCTCACAGCCAGAGCGTAAACTGTGCTTTCTCTCGCCTCCTCGCTTCGTTTCCTCGTTTCGACTGCTCGCTTCGCCTCCTCACTTCGACTCCTCCCTTCGTCCCCTCGCTCTATCTTCTCGCTTCATCTCCTGAGAATGTCCTGACGCTCCACACTACAAACCAGCATCATCTCCTTTCCGTCGTTCCTTCCCAGCCACGCCCATGTCTCAGTTCGCCTGGAGTGAGGGCGGGGCTGGGCGGGGCACGGTGGGAGGGGACGGGGCGGGGCACGGTGGGAGGGGGCGCGGGCGGGGCACGGTGGGAGGGGGCCGGGCGAGGCGCGGTGGGAGGGGGGTGCCACACCGACGGCAGGCGCCCCTCACCCAAGGACGTTCCTGAGCCTTCATCGGTCACGCTGGACTCCAACGCCCCGCTGTGACGTATTGTTTCCTTCCTTCCACCGCCACGCCGACAGAAACAGAGGCGCCTCGTCACTTCCCGAGCGGCGCTTCGTCACTTCCCGAGCGGCGGTGCCAACAGGGCGAACGATCGACACCTGGCCACTGCGGTGCAAGGATAAAAGACGAAAACTGGCAGCACTATGCGAAACAATTTTGATTAATGCTATGCGGGAAATCACAGACTGGTCATCACAGACAGACTTACTCATTCGTAGCTCCCAAATACAGCAGGCTGGAGGGTTTTTACAAGGTTTATATCGAACGTTTTCGAGTACCTCGGGTTCAGGGACTCTTGATGGGTAAATACTTGCTGTGCTGTTCTTTTCCTGGACATAGCTTGCCAATTTGGAGAATTTGTTTGCAAGCACTAGCTTATTTTCCCGTGGTCTCCTAAGTAACCATCTTTCATCGCCTCATGTATACCTTCGTCTGTTGCCAAGTCACCGAACATCGCTATGCGTGGACGATGAGCAAGAAAGATGTTAAGAAGCTTACGAGCCGGGCGACCTTCGGGTCGTCATCGGGCATTGGACCGTCCCAGTCCCACGAACCGCCCATCAGGCCTTGTACTATTCCTCGAACCACTCCGAGACCTGAGAGAGAGAGGTGGTCACCTCACTCTGGACATGACCCATTTGGATTGCCGTCGTCATCATGTAGCTGATGTGGAGCAACACTTTACACACGTCAACACCCGCTACTGTTGGCGCGGGGTCAAATTTACTGGGTCAGCCCCGAGTGTAGCGTGGGGTTCAGTCTCTTGATACCGGCGACAAAGGAGATTGTTTATTTATATCCAGTTACAGTTTGCAAACTTGTATTGTTTCCCTTCCTCCCTTCCTCCCTCCCACACGCCGTCCTCCCCTTATATTTCACTCTATCCTCATCTCTTCTTCTCTCTCCTTCCCCCTTCCTCTCTTTCTCTCTTTTATATTTCCACCTACCACCTGCTCATCAAGTATCAACATTTTTTCGGTCGACCACTTGCTAAAAAACCGGACACACTAGTCGCGGCGCATGTTAACCAAACGCCCAGCAAAAAAAACTGTCAAGGTTGTCTGTAACTTTTTACTACGTCCTTAGTGGGTTCGTCCCCACCTGACGTGATGCTGGCCTCTCGGTGCCAGGCAAGGTCACTCTCAACCCCTCCCCCCGCCCCGCCAGCCAGACTGGAGGCTGTGACAGCTCCCCCCCCCCCCTCCGGCCGGACCAGAGGCTGTGGCAGCTCGCCGAGTGTGAAAGCTGTCCAGACTGCGAGCCAGCAAGGAGACGGGAGCGACTTTCCGCCGGCCACTGGCACTGCGGCCCAGGAGATAGGGTGGCGCAGGGAGAGGGTACGCCAGATGAGCTGCTTTGTTATGACGAGGACGACTGGAGCTGTTATGACGGGGACGACTGGAGTGATAGAAACTGGGTCATGGATGTGGTGTGGAATCTTGATTTTGAGGTAAAACAGGAAGTTTAGACGCCTAATAATGAATATACCAACCAGAAAATGTGATTTATTCCAGTGATGCTCAGATTTATATATTGTGCTCGTGTGTGGGTCACCGGACGAATCCTGGAAGAAGTTCTGAGCTATTTAAAGGCCACCGCTGTGACACAACCCATCGTGACGTCATGGTGGCTGCAATTACGGCAGTCAGTGACGTCATGGTGGCTGCAGATGTGGCAGCGCGTGACACGGTATGGCGTAACATGAGGTCAGATTTCTCTGACCCTTATCAGCGACCACACCCAGCCCAGTGCTCAGAGATATGTGACGCCATGTATTTCACTTCTCGATAACACGAAATGGATGGGGTTTATTGACAGTTGTGGTATCGGATAGGAGATGGGTAACGGTTGGGAAAATCTGTTTGGTCTTAAGTCGGTCTAAATCCTCTCGACATGATGGCATTCGCGTTTGATCGATTAGATGTCAGATATAATGCTGCTTTCGCTGACCTATATGCATTGATCTAATGCCAACAAGAGGATTTGTGTTGCAATTTTGAATGATCTCCATGATGAAAGCATACAGTACATATTACATAGTGCTAAAAGGCTACAAACAGTTCTTACAAACTTGAAAGTATTCTTTCGCAATCACATCGTCTACAAGAATAATATGCCGTTTCCCTCGGAGCCTGAAGCCCGTTGGCCGATGCAGAATCGTGGTAAACCGCCACTGAATAGAGGACAGTGGCGGATCCAAGGGGGGGGCCGTTAGGGGCTGAAGCCCGTCAAAAGAACCGACTAGAAAAGTGGAAGATAAAATCCTCCTCGCGATTCTTATCACAAATCCTCGCTTTCCTGAGATCCTGCCATCACCACCTCTCCACCCTGCAGACTGCGCACCTGGTGACCTCTACCCGGCGGGGAGTGTCCGGTTCAGTAGCCTCTACCACGGTGGTGTCTGGTTCAGTAGCCTCTACCGGGACCGGTCGGGCAGCCTCTCCCGGCACGTCCTCCGTGCGGCGCTCCTCCAGCCGTATCCGCTGCGCACGTCTCTCACGTGCACGTGCACGCCGCGCCGTGGACGTGCACTGGAGCGGTGCACGCGGCGGCGCTCGTGCGGCGCCTGAGGCCGGTAGTCAGCTGGCGAGGAGCGGCAGTCAGCTGATTGTGATGCAGCAGACTGCGTGGCATGGCTTCTTCTGCGGGCTGTGGTCCAGTGGTGCCTGGTGTCCTCTGCTGGCGGTGCTGGGTCCGCGCTGACCCTGCCGGGTGGCTGGCCCAGACAGGTGCCGCGTCCGCGTTCTACACGAGCAACGGACCGGAACTGACGTCACCGGGATGGGGAATGACGTCATAAGGTGTTTGAAGGATGTATAGCTGAGCGAAATTGATGGAAGATGAAACACGATAGGTAGTTGCATTGGTTTAGCAATGGTTGGCGCCTGACGGGCTGCAACCGTTCTTAAGTCTTTGCAACAAGTGGAGTTGCCCTGATAATTGATTGTGGGTTTTAGGCAATATATGTGCGTGATCAGTAACGTTTTCTGAAACGCTTTACACAAATATAAATTGATCATTTTGCTTTTCTAGTTGCTATCAGAGGGCATGGCAAGCGCATGTCATCAAATGGTCAGGCTGCGGCAGCCATCGAACATCGAAGCCATCGAAAGAAAGCTTTGGACATTTTCAATCAGGTCGAGATCTTCAGTATGTAACTGAGCGGAGCACTGCAGAAAATAACCGAAGGAAAATGCTAAGACTGGTTGTGCTTTATTGCCACATAGTGCAACACCTCAAAGATTTGGGACTTGGGTATTACCGTCGACTCCTAAATACTTGCAGTTATTTATGAAGAGAAAGGTAATCCTTCTGATCGGGTCGTCATTTCACCGCATTTGTCTCATGTCTATGGTAGCTGCAGCATGCACTCCTAACGCTGAGCAGCCATATTTATAGAGAAGTTAAGCATGCGAATCATATTACTGTAAATAGGTCAGCGACTCGGCTTATACATAGCTCTTTGTATGACGTGAGTGAGAATCACAATCAAGGTCTGCGACGTAGAGGATTGCTGGGTCACATATTGCTGGGTCACAGCGTAGAGGATTGCTAGGTCACAGATTCGAGAAGACAATGGAAATCGTTGACGTCGAGGTTAGATGCGTCAACAGGCTCCTGCCGGATCAGCGCAATCGAGGGGCTCTTGATTTGTTCAACTTCTTTAAGGAGGCTGGACAATTTTGGTCAAGTCCAAGGAAGTTGCGGGTTGAACGAAAGTCGTTGATTGCGTGCGATTTATAACGGCTATATACCTATTGCTCGATGGAAAATAACGTCCCGATGATGTAAGGTGCATGGTGTAGGTTGCCTTGACAAACATCTACTGGCGATTCAAAAAAGGAAATTGCCATTAAATCAGCGACTTCCTTGTAACCACTTCGCAATGATATTGGTACCAATGGCAATGCAACTTTCTAAAATTGAGCATAACATAACAAAATACAAATAAAGCCACCGGCTTTGGTGAGAGCAGCGTTTACCAATCAATCAATCAGCGTTTACCAATCGTTTACCAATCAGCCGCGCACCGTCGCAGATTGTGTGAACGCCGTCACGCACAACTCTCGACAGCACGTTTTCCCGGCAGAACCGTTAGCACGGCTACGGCACCACATGCGTGACTCGGTTGCCATGGTGACGCCTGCGGCCGGCTCACGCCTGCGCCGCCGGACCGTAAACGGTAGGCTGACCTGCCGGCAGGAGAAAGGCGGCTAGCTACGCCAGACGGGAGAGCCGGCCAGCCTAATGTCGACTTCGACGGGCCGTGACGACATTCACGGCGACAGTCGCGGCGACAGTAACGGCGACAATCACCGCGACGGTCGCGGCTACGGTCGCGGCGACAGTCACGGCGATGGTGGAGATAATGTCACGTTGACAGATGCTACAGAGCCGTGATTGGGAACGTGACATCCAGAAGTGGCAAGTGGCAATGCGATTGACAAATGAGAAGGAGCTGGCGAGTCATCTTGTCAGCGTACGCATTTCAATCTTAGTCGATCTGCGTCAAATTTATTTGTATTAAAATACCCCTGAATCTGTCACCTTGCGGATTATTTAACCACCCTTTTTAACTATTGTACCATTGAATTAACCGACACATAATAGCAAACAGATAGTCGCATACGTTAAGTGTCGTTCTCAGTTTTGCTGTGCACTGTCACTAATGTCATGGTCGGTGACTCGGCACGGCCGCGTAACACCGGGCCACGGTAGGTATGTTGCATTGTTGCGGCAAGCGCCACCTTCATCTGGACACTGGGTTGCACACTCACGGGTTGACCGGCCTGAAGTGCCCGGTCCGATCCCCTGCCGTCTGAGGTGCCTGTTCCAAGTCTGGTCTTCGACTAGAGAATGCAACAAATGTATTCAAAAAAACAGACAACGGCACCACCACCGCCACCGCTCATAAATGAGTAGGACCGGCATCAAGCCCGGTCACATGTGGCAGCACCCACCAGGCCCGGCAACCACCAATCTGAATGTCTACTTCATTATACAATAAACGATATTGTAACCCCCGAACTTGTGTTGAGCCCGGCATGAGACCGGCAAGTCAAGTTCAGACACAGCTTCAGGCCCGCCGGGCCTGAATTTGGGCCCGGCGCCGGCTCCGTGGTCCTGAAACTTGCATCTCTAGTCTCGACCCTCTCTCTCTCCCTCTCTATGCATAGTAACATACCTACCCCTTTCTCCCTCCCTGTCCACCTTTCCCTCCCTCTGTCGCTGCCATTCTCTCCTCCTCCAGGTCACATTCCCAGGTGTGGCTCGGAGCCCCGGCCGCCACTGAATCTGATCCCCCTCCCCCACAGTGATGAGATTTCGTGATTTCGTGCCGAGTGATGCAATAGCAGCCGTGATCAGGCGCTGGCTCATAAAGCTAAGGAAATAAAATACGACCGGTCTTATGATCTGTAATACGTGGCCTCTGACATATAATCATCTGGGGAGCTTCTGAAGCCCGGCCGCTCGATGGCTTTTGGTGAAGAGCTCTGCTGCAATTCAGTATAGGATGAACCCGAATATGAAAATATTTGCTTATTTTCGAAGTTATAGGACATGATATTGTGATTGATTGTCCAGGCGCGGATCCAGGATTTCGGTCAGGGGGAGCGCCATACAAAAAGTTGCGCCCTCAGGGGCTCAGGGGGGGGGGGCGCCCACGCGCCACCCCCTGGGTCTGCGCCTGGATTATCAATAGAAGCACTGGCATAAGCTTTTTAAGTTTAGTCGTTGGGGCATTTGGTGTATTTATAGTTATGAAACATGCCCGTGGCTTGTCGGGTCGTGGCCATTCTTCACCAGCTCCATTTCTGCAGCCGGGCCAGAAACGGTCGGGGTCTTAGCGCCATTCGGTCACCGTCACCGCGTGTTTTGGTGATTGGGGCGTCATGGCCTGTTTAAGGTGTTATCTAACATGTCAAGCGGATTATGCACAGTTAATAACTTAGCTCGTGCATGCATTTACCGGGTTTGTGGGCGGTACATATATCTCAGCGTGTAATTTTGATGCTACAGTGTTCTTGTACTGCATAATTATAACAGCTAGTTGCATGCAGCCTGGCTTTTTATGCAGCAACTTGCATGCAGCCTATAACATTCCTTATTTTGAGGAGAAGCAATATATCGGACTAACAAGTGTATGCACATGCAATGAGACCTCATCCTACAAAATACAACCACAATGTTTATGTTACAGAATGATAATAATAACATAAACTACTTAGTTAGAATTACCTAATGCTCCCTTCTTAATCTAACATTAATGATAGAGCGTATGCCTAATTGCCGCTAAAAACCAGTCTGTCTGCTGTCTGTCCACATGATGAGCTCATCATAGCTTATTTATTTCGCCTCTGCTAATTCCGCTGCCAATGTCTGTCTCATAACTCGTTACTCGTGAGCCGTGAGCCTCTCTCGTGAGCCGGGGACCTGCCATAACCTATGCCTCGGATCGGAGCGGCCAGTTCCCTGAGCTCCGGTCCAGAGCTGATCACGAGTCACGAGTCACGACTGAGGGCTCACGAGTCACGACTGCGGGCTCACGAGTCACGACTGAGGGCTCACGAGTCACGACTGCGCATTTAACACCGGCGATCAGACAGTCTGCTCCGATATCTACTTTCACTGCACTCGATGCAAAGGGCTGCTTTTCCTGACGGTCGCATGCCACTGTGCACTGGTGGCCGGCTCGGGAGGCATGGCCAGATCAGCTCCGTTAGCGTGATACCAGAGTTAGATACGGTTCACTTAGCTAGTGCAGGCTCATGCCTGAGTCATGCAGAGCAGTTTCTGTTTGTATAATCACTCTGCGTGCTGAAGCTCATGAAAATATGATGTTGTTTTGCGCTCTCTCCCCGAGTTCTTCTGCTCCATCTCGGCTGGAGGTGGCTCGATATCGAGATCACGTGCGGAGCGGGCGAGCGAGTCGGGACCTTGAGACGAGCGGAGCGTTGATCTGGGCGCTGATTGGCTGTCGCGGCGGGCTCTCGACCAATCAGAGGCGTCGCTCGGCTAAGGCCGGATGTGGGTCGCGCTGGCTGCTCTGACCCAGAGCTGGAAACCCGCACAGCGCCACCCGGTCCTGCCGCGATAACGGTGCGTCACAACTGTGGCGTGCGCCACTGTGCGCCGTCTGGCGGCGTCGCCTTGGATGTATTTGGCGTCGTAGTATGTCTGGATTCGTGTGGAGCGAAGACCTACACTCACGGCGTTGAAGCTGGAATTGATATTTAAGGTGGCGGCCGAAAGCCAGCGGGAACGTGGTTATGGCGTCTTATTTGAAAGTCGTGTACTAAACGAAAATATCAAATAAACTGCCAGATGTCATACAATTAGGTAATCTACGTTTGAATAAAGGACATTGGTATAAATGGTTATGGTAAACCAACTGAATACAGCAAATAACAAAGCTCAATGTGCTCTCTGGCTCGCCTCCCTGCACGTATCCGTGACGGGCAGCCGTCACCTCAGCGACCGCAGCGCCGGATTGACGTGTGTCGACCCGGACTTATGGACGCAGAGAAGGCCTTTGACATTCGGGCGCCGCGCTGTGGCGGGCTGCGGCGGCGGCGGGGGCGGTTGTCGCCCATTACGGCGGCAGGGTGACACCTGCGGCGGCTCCGGGGCGGCAGCTGTGGCCCGGCCGCGGCCCGCCGTCGACGCCGGCACCCCCTCAGAGCAGGGGTCGCGCAGGGTCACTGGCTTGCGCTTGAGCTCTCTGAGTTATAATTGGATGGTGCGGCAGGTGAAAGTCGTGGGCGGTGTGTCGTCATGGGGGTCTAGCCTGATAGATATCGCCACTTGATCATGGCTCGTATTACGCTTTTGCGGATAGATAACTCGCTGGACGGGTTATTGTATATAATTTATATTGTTTTGTATTTTGTTATACCTATGTTTGATTATTTTTAGATTGCTGTATCCGACTAGATAAAGCACTGTCGAGGCTTATTATCAGTATGTGGCGCATTAACTAATACTAGAGAAGATATTGATTCTTTTCTTTATATTATATATAAATTATATATAGTACTATATATATATTATATACATAATATAATATTTATATATTTTTACTTATTTCATCTGGACGACAGTTAAATACAAGCCACTGAACAGTCCAATTCGCGCACAAACACACATGTGCGTGTGTGCGTGCGTGTACAATGTACATGTTATCATTTTAAAATCGTATTTTACATATATAGTATATGCGTTAATTATGTGTAATCACGATGCTTTATTATGGCATACTCGGGCTCCATTAATGCCTTGATCAGAGAGCGGCTCCTGCACTCAGTAATGTAGTTTACACCGACTGCGAAGGGCTCCTGCGCTCGATGATGGAATTTGCCCTGACTGTCCCTTTTTCTCCGCAGATTCGCCGACTAACAACAGAGGCCGTGGAGCAAGTGAATATGCGGACTGCGTGGCAGGACGACAACGACGACGACGACGATGATGACGACATGATGACATCATTCGACGTGTATAACCAGAGTGAACGGATGGCTATCAAACGGCGGTTAGGTGAGCGATTTGTCGAGAAAGGGCATGCTGAAATTGATTGCAACTTACCTGTTAAAATGTAATTATTAGTTTTTTTTAATGGCAGCTGCGGCAGATAAATTGTCTGCACTGGTGGATCCAGGGGAGTGGCATTTAGGGCCATGGTCCCAAAAAACCGCCTGAAATCGGCTCAAAATAGACACATTTCCTGATATAAAATAAAAATATAAACAACTTTTACTAAGGAAAGTCCAGTGACCACTGACCAGCTATCAATGCATAAATAAGCGAAATCCGATGATGAATTTTCAGAATTGTGTAAAACCCTTTGGGATTTTCCCCACCCCAAAACAATTTCCACCCTAAAAAAACGTTCTGGCTACGTCAGTGTTTGTCTATAAGTATTGGTTTTGCGTGTCATATTTTTTTTAAAGAAAGATCATTTCCAGACAGACGGATTGGTAAGCGTGATAGATGACGAGGAGGATCGCGTTTTCTAACCTCCTCGACAGCAAACCGAAGACACTGGTAACAGCTGTGCTGTACCCCGTTTCTGTTCGGGCTTTATTACCTTGCAGTGAGCTGCTCCATGTTTCTGTTCTGGAAACTCCGATCATACCCACTATCAATTTTGACTAAACAAGACTAAACCTTCAATCTGAGTCCCAGTTCGTGATCTATAATCCCCAGCTTGACTTATCAGAGTTTCTCCCCGGTCACTGCGCCATTTATTATTAACGACTGCAGTTTCACAGAAGCACGTCGTTCCACGTAGGTATTAAGTCTTTGTTGATTAGCTGTCTTCTGGTACGGTATCCCGCGACGGTGCAGCTACGAACATGTACAGATGATTTTTAGTATAAATGGCTGTGGTAATGTGGTTAGAGGGTTCCTGTGACTTCCTCTGAGCTCCTGTTCTGATCCGCTATCGGCTTGGAAAGTCAGCAACCTATACTCAGAGTCATTATACTCGGGTAATATTCCTGTGTGAACCTGCTCCACAGGCGACATCTAGGCTGGAGAAAGTTATCTCGTCTGTAAAATTGTCCAATTATGGAATTAAATTGTGCTGCAACATTGTAAACATTTTGTGTGCAGGTCAAATAAAGACAGGTAGCGAGAACGCCTTTATTATAGCATGGCTGTTCCGCTAGTTAATAGAGCATGAGACACAAGTGTTGGAAAACCATGCAACTTATCGCATTACGAAATTACCGCCTTGATGCTCTAAGCCCGATATATACCTATAATACGCCTTAGTTGACAGCCAACCGAGAGTTATGCGCCGTGTGATGTAAAAGAGCCCGACTCGGGTAGCATTGGGTAACCGTAGATATAATGCCGTTATCCGTCATAGTGTTTGATGTCGTGACGTCTTTTGTTGTTCTCATGTCGTCATCTGTTGTATAGGTAGGTACCTGACATAGGCCCGGATAATATGTATTCATCCTTGGAGGACGACAAACCTTAATCCCTAAACAAACCCTCAAACAACAAAGCACAGCGTTGAGTAAGCGTTTGGTGACGTCATATGCCAAAAATGGTGACGTCACCAGCACAGCAGGTCTGCAGTCAGCTGAGCAGGGCAGTCTTGTGATATGTGAGGCCTGAGCTCTGAAGTAGGACAGTGTGGAGCCCCCGCGATGCCCGCCAGCCGTGACCACACCCATCCCAACTTCAGTAGCTCGTGCCGTGACCGCTCCCTCGTAATCGCTTTTTATCGCGTGTGCTGCTTCCCAGTGCTCCATTATTCCCTGACGTTATCTCGCTGAATTTAGATTGGGTGAATATTTATAAAACAAATGGAAGCTATTTTGTCAGATGCTAAGCCATTGCCTCCTTTCTAACCTCCTTATACCGCCAACTTCATCGCATATGTATACCATTATGTTGTTTAGCATGCCGCCAATTTCCATTTCACAGCCTCCTCTGAACCTGACGGTCACATCCTCTTCCGTTATCCATCCACGCCTTTCGCTCTCCCTTCTCCGTTCCCATTATCTCTCGGAGCACCTTTCGCTGGCTCGCCGTTCCTCCTTCCCCTCACACCGAGCTATTGGAGCGGCTTTCATGGGTGATGTCACAGTCAAACCGGTCCTGTGGGTGGTGCGCCACTAGGGCCAGGTATATCGGATCGGCCCGGGGCGCGCTGGGGTGCCGCCGCCACCGCCGCCACCGCCACGTATCACCACGGCCTCTCCGCTGCTGGGGCCACGGACCGTTAGATGCCGGCGGTGCGGGACAAGGCCACTGCAGGGAGGAATGCCGTCTCATAGTCATGCCGTCACAACTGGCTGTGACCTTTCTCTCCTTTTGAATGCTATGTTTTGCACCTGTATTCTAGCAGAAAATTAATGTGCTGTTGGTTGATTTTATTTGGCGGTGTTTCTTATCGTAAAATAAGCAAAATTACTAGTGCAGTTGATGACTGACTATTAAAAGTGAAACACGAATAAAGCCACCACGGCCCGTAATAGCAGGCAAAGTCGTCTGAAGCAAACAGGGGCGTCGCCACTGGTTGCACCATTCTTCCTTTGGTTCAACCGGACCTTTGTTACCTTTTTTAAGAACGTAGTAATTGCGATGAGTCAGAATCGTTTTCCGCATTTTGCTCCAATTAATTCACGGATTCGTCATGGGCTCTCAACTTCTATGCTGCAACTGATAGTCTGATATGTGTTGACAATAACGCCAATTTTATGCGCAGTTTTTGCTGAGTGCAATGTTACGTTTGTTTTATTTCTATGGCATAACCTTCACTTTGCAATAATCTGGACACCAATCTCCTTGCAACCCACGACCTTTCTCTTCCCTCTCTCTTCCTGATTACATACTCGCCGTAAGTCCTCTGTTTATCTCTTATACCTTTCTTTCTCACGGACGACCAAAGAGTGACCTGATCTCTCGATCACGTAAGCCTTGACCTAGTCCTCATTTGCATTCCTGTGTTCTATGTGTTGATCTCCCGGCCCTTACAGATCATGGTTCACTGGTCCGCTGCCCCCCCCCCCCCTTCACCGGTCCGCTGCTCCACTGACCCTGATACCTCCCTGACCTCCCTGATCCGCCGGGACTCCTCCCCTCTCTGACCTACTCATGAATGCTCCAGACGTCCACTTCATTATGGCCTGACGCTCTTCGCATCACTTTCTTCCTTTAATAAACCTTTTCACTGGCGCATGACCATCTCAAAGGATCGGGTACATAAATAAGTCCTCAGCTGCCTCTCGCTGGCTGGCTGGCTGTCACTCTGCCCCTCTATCTTTTATCTTTCCCTGACGCCTATCTTACTCCCTCTGACCCCTTTGGACCCTGTTTTACCTCTGTTTACCCATTTCAGGCTCTGACGGCTCTTCAAACACCGGAGACTCGGACGGCGGTACCAGCAGCGACGCTAGTTCACCAAACAAACAACAGAGGGCAGGCGAATCAACCTCGGCTACCCCCGGCCGCCGCCGCCGCCAGGGCTCCGCAAACCGAGAGCGCTATCTCCGCCGGCTCGAGAGCAATGAACGGGAACGCATACGGATGCACGGGCTCAACGCTGCCTTTCACGTAAGTGGGGCGGTGGGGAGGGAAGGTGTTTTGCACGTTTGACGCATTTTGATGGCCTTTTGTCTGTTGGAGGTTGTTTTCACAAAGCTTGCTTTCCTGGGCTGTGACATGATCAGAATGTGTCGGAAGAGTGCAAAAACGCTGTTGTTTTCCTGTATCCTTGTAATGGGTAGCGGCTAGAAAACAAAATCCTAAAACACTGGCTGCGTATTGAAGTGTTATCTGATCGTCACCTTCGTCAACTCGGCATTCCAGAACAAGTCTATTGTATGGGTGCGCATGCGACCTATTTAGCCGAAGTCCACGGTCGAGTGCGAAATTATTGGAAAATTGGTCTTGCTTTAGTCCTCAAAACTACATGCTCAGTGAAATAAAATAAAGAAGGAAATAAATGCACAAATAATTAAACGAATTAGTTGGCGAAAACACTGAAGCGCTATCGTTTAGATAACACACGATGACTAAATTAAGCATATTATCACAATCGCGTGCGCAATTACGTGAGTCATGGCACAGTTTACAAATGATATGCTGCTGCCGCCGCGAGCACCCCCACCTTTCAGCTAGCAATATAACCACAATTATGCTAGAGTTATAGCACGGGTTGCCATAATTATCTGTTAATTTCCAGCTTGGCTTAATCATCGTGAGAGCGAAGTGGTAAAACAATGTGTGCCGGGGAGACAGGGTGCCTCGCTTTAAACGAAGGTGTCATTAGGGGTAATACTCCAGGGTATATAGTTTTGCATTTATTATATTAATTTATTAAATTCCATCACCAGTGAGCAATGGACACCAACTAACAGGTGTAATGTTAAGAAGACCTCAAGATAAATAAAAGAAACTGTACGCCTAGCAGCGTGTAGATCCATCTGTCCCTAGAGTCTGCAGTATTTTCATATAAAATGTCTGACGGCTTGCCCATATTTGTTCCTAGAATCTGCAGTATTTTCACATTTCGTCTGACGGCTTTTCTTTTACGACTTGCTTTGCCTTCAGAATCTGCAGTATTTTTACAGTCCGTCTGACGACTTGTTCCCGTTTGTCCTCAGAATCTGCAGGAAGTTATACCCCCGGTGACGATGGAGCGAAAAATGTCCAAGATCGAGACTCTGACGCTGGCCAGGAACTACATCATGGCGCTGACGAACGTCATCTGCGAGATCAAAGGAGGCGACAAACCGTTCTCGTGAGTAGGGAGGATGGATACGGAGGTCAGATAGAGGGAGAAAGGGAGAAAGAGAGAAAGGGAGAAAGGGAGAAAGGGAGAAAGGGAGAAAGGGAGAAAGAGAGAAAGGGTGAAAGGGAGAACAGGGAGAAAGGGAGAAAGAGGAGAAAAGGAGAAAGGAAGAAAGGAAGAAAGGAGGGAGAAAGGAACAAAGGGTGAAAGAGAGAAAGAGAGAAAGGGAGAAGGGAGAAAGGGAGGAAGGGGGAAAGAGAGAAAGGAAAAAAGGAGAGAGGGGGAGGGGAGAGGGAGAGGGGGAGGGGGAGAGGGAGAGAGAGAGGGAGAGAGGTTTATCTGGGGAGGCGGAGCTTTGGAACCATAACCCCCAAAACGATCGACATCGGCCAACAAAGGCGCTACATCATTTGAACATCGTTCACAACTACCATTCACCGATTGCGATATTTGTCTAAATCAGCCTTCGAGATCCGGTTGTCTATTCTAAGCTGAGCAAACCTGCCATCTATTGATATGCATGTGGCATGCATATCAATAGATGGCAGGTTTGCTCAGCTTAGAATAGACAACCGGATCTCGAAGGCTGATTTAGACAAATACCATGATCCCAGAAACCTCTAGCATCACTGTCATGCCACTAACTGTGAATATAATCCGAGGTTCCGATCGCGAAACTATGCTGCTGACCTCGTAAAGCGTGTCATGACCGCTGGAAATCTGCAGACTTGATTGTAATGCTGAGCGTGACGTCAGGTGTGGCTGGCTTCTCCGTCCTCTGGCCGGAGACCGGTCTTGAATAGCATTTGCTGACGCGAGTTTATTCATGCGATGATTGAGAGAGAAGGGGAATGATGTTGAGCCGACTGCAAGGATGCTAGAGGTTTCTAGGATAATGGTAATCGCCAAGGCGTTATTTCCTGAAAATGAGGGGAGGCCCAATGCTAACTTTAGAGATTGTAATTCCTTTCTTACCAAAGGCCTAATGTTATAAATTTGAAATAATTTGGGGGCCCAGCTCCCAAAAGTATACAAATCGACACTCATGGTAATCACGTAAATTATACTAAAATCGAAGCCTGCTTGTTGTAAAACCACGGCACTCCCCTCACATGCAATCAATGGCAGTATATTTCCTCAGGAGACACGCATTTCCTTCATGGCTGCATCGGGCAAACAGTAAACACCAACCTCTGGGTAAATTATAACGGCCAGAAGACACGTGTGCTATGTTTACACGCCCAGCTGATTCCTCCACACTGCATGGGCACGATTCGTAGTCTCAACAATGCCCCCCCCCCCCGCTCTTGTCGGAAAGTCCGGCCGGCCGGCTGTATCGCGACCTTCGGTGATTCTGAGAACGTTGGACCGGCCCTCGATCCGGCTGACCGTGCTGTCCTGTACTGAGATCACGTGTCTGGAACTCCGCGTGAGTCATCCAGCGGCCAGGGAATACCGCCACTGTCCGAGGCATGGGCTGAATTATTGGCCTGGAAAAACTCCTACCTTATACATAAAATGACAATTACTAGGTCAGAGGAGGTTAGGACCACGATTGGTGAATGTGATGCGTTTCGCCGCTCTGTCATGTTTCCATCTACACTGTCTTATGTCTACCTTCTCGACCTTTTATCTTGCCACATAGTCCTAAACAATTCACCCTTTCTCTAACATGTTCTGTTCTCTGCCTTCACCACATATTCTGCTCTAGTTCACCCGTATCTCTAACATGTTGTCTCATCTGTCGTCCACATGGTATCGGGACCCAGTTCGCGCTCCACGCGGTGCAGAACAATGCTAGGTGGAAGTATACCGGGTTGATGCGGAACTTCCGTACTTGAGCGCCCCGGACCCCCAGGACCACGGCCCGGCGGCGGACCAACATAGCCTCCATAGTAGCCCCGGCCCCGGCCCCGCCCACGGCCCGGCCCCGGCCCCGGCCCCGCCCCGGCCCGGCCTCCGGCCCGGCCCCGGCCCCAGCCCCTCTCGGCCCCAGCCCCGGACCCCGGCCACTCGGCCCACCGGCTCCGGCCCCGGCTCCGGCCCCGGCCCTGTCACAGCCTTGCGTTGTCGACCGCAGCGCCATGGCCATGTAGGGAGATGATCGGCGAGTGGCGGGCGGCCCGATCCGCGCCCGGGCCGTACCTAGCGCCCAGCCAACACCGACGGGGCGAACCGAAGCTACTTTTATGCCAGAAGAACGGACACCACGCAGCACAGCCAGGGATTGCCGAGAAACGGCAGAGCCTGAGCACGTTCTCAGGTGGACGCGAGAACAACCATCATGGTACTGGGGCGGCCCAGGTAAATATATATATAGAGGGTTAACATTCATATTTATAAAAAAATTTTTGAAAGATTCGTTTTATATTTAAGATAGACTTAATGTCGTTGTGTTATTTTCAACTTCAGTCGGGACTATGTGTCCCAGACGTCTCTTATCCGAGTGGGTGGATTGTGGGCGGCGGTCGCCGGCCTCTGAGACGTACATATGGTACACCAGAGTCCGCTTGAGTCCAAGTGGGTGCAGTCGTAATACAATGCCTGTGATTTGATGATGAGGTCGCGGCGGTGTTGGGTTTCCACGTCGACCCGAGTAGTGTACATGTACCCTTAGACATTAAACCGAGCCAAGCGACTAGAAGCCTGCAAAGAAACGCCTCACGCCGAAGCTATGCCTTCTCGTTCCGGAACCATACCTTCCCGCTCCGGAACCATACCTCTCTGTAGCGAACCCATGCCTCTTCATGCCCGAATCATGCCGTTCCATGCCAAACCATGCCGCCGCTGGTCATTGACGGCGGGCAGTCGTCAGTGCGTTCTGGCTGGCAAGTTGGCGAAGACGGCAACCGTCGGACGTAGACATACATTGTCAGCGGCACACCGGCTGTGTGTAGACGCTGAGCGCAGTAGACACGAGCTCGAACGAGGAACTCCCGGATGGCGCTGGGCAGAAACATTGAGCTCTGTAGACACGGCGTGCGTTCGCGATGCGCAAACTGTGGCTATTACACCCGTGCTCTGAGCCTGGAGACTCCAAGCGCTCCGATCTTGTAGACTCCACGTGCAGCTGTCGGTTGACCTGGAACTCGGTCAGACAGTGAGGAGCAGGGCAGAGCGGAGAGCGATGGAGCCCGGCTGTCAGGCGCATGGTGAGGAAGCGGCTGGAGGACTCTGAGGGCAGTGATGTGATGTGTGTGACGTCATCTGTGATGTGTGACGTCGCATGAGGCGCATCACCCTGTGACGTGTGGGGTGACTGGGTGTGTATGTTGAGGTGAGTGTGGTGATGGTGTGAAGATGCAGTTGAATCGGCGACTCTTGAGTGATGTGAAGAAACGTGTGGTGATCACGTTCTGACTGGGTTTATTGGATTTTAGTGTGTACCAACTCGAAGATGAGGAAACTAGTGCAATTGTATATTCACAATGTTGGCAAGCTACTCTTTTATGCTACAGATGCTGCAGGATTGTTAGGTCCATTTTTAATTTGTACTTATTTCAGATATCAGAGGGTTTCGATCAAAATTGATCACCTCGTGGTTCATTTGTTTCTTAGCTCATTACATCTTGACTTTTTTTATATTTGTACCAAGGACGACCCATTTTTAATATTGGAGCTTAGTATTTAAAAGTAATTATTGGTGATTATTGCGAAGTATTTTTCCTGTTTTGTTTTCCCTTGTTTACCGTTCCGCACCTTCTGTCTATTAGCAGTATCTTATGGTGTCCTTCGTTAGTTAATTATGACTGTGCGACGCGTGTGATGTGTTTGTGAGTTCGAGAGTGATTTTACGCAATGTTCACATGTGCAATGGTAGAGTGGCTTTAAGCCGCCCGTGGGAGGTGAAAAATGACGAACACGTCCTAGCCCCATTCAGAAACTTTTCGATCATTCTATGAACTCAAACTATCTGAAGGCGGCTATCAAAGCACTATTGTGATAGTTGACATTGCAACTATAACGAATAGGAGTGCACAGCTGCAAAATACGTTAAGTGAATTTAATTTGCATAAACTCACGCGCAATTTCTGAACATTCTGGGCGGATTTGGTCCATATTTTCACCTCTGTGGCCCGTGGTCCAGAACCGGGCAGGTTCGGCCGCACGGTGCTGTACAAAGCGAGATCGGGCACCCTCCCTTCCCTTCCCCCTCCCTCCCCCTTCCCACCACTCCCCCACTCTTCCCTACCCTGCTCCAATTTGATCTTTTTTTAGAGTAATCCATCTACGATGTATTATGCTGATGGGTACAGTAACCCTGTTCAATATTTCGCCTGTTTTGAATTATTCCTCTCGGATTAACCTGCGAGATGATCTGTTCATGCAAAGCCACAAAGACGTTAGTGCCTCTGACGCAGAGACCGTCGGCTCCATAATGTGGCAGCCTTGCGGCGCACTCGTCCTTTTCTCCTCGTGATCCAGAGAATATATACGCCTCAAGGGCGAACCTTGTGTGGCAATACCGTTGTCTCTGTCGTGACGTCACTCATATGCGGTGACGTCATGAATCTGGCTCAATAACAGCCAGGTTTCTGTTGTTTTGTTTTTTCTTGTGTGGGGCTTGGTGGTTCAAAAGCATCGTCTTCCAATGTATTGTACTGGTCGTGGTTCTGGGTTGTGCGTGGATGTCCGTTTGCTCTCTATGACTGTTACGATGGAAGGAGAAGGCGAAAAATAGACGAAAACTGTGTGCACGATTGTGGAAGTTCTATTTTACTTAACGCAGCATACGAGTATCAGGACTCGTTGAAATGAATACTTAATTATTTTCAAATACATACGTTTATAACTTCCACAATCTTGCGACCAGTCTTTGTCAATTTTGTTCTTCTCTGGTGGGAAGCGCCTGATACGTGCATAAATGTCATCAAGTGAAGGCAGAAGTGTACCCCTATATAGGGAAAACACCATCCATGGTTGAGCGAAGGCGCCCTCCATTGGTGTTATGAGTTTTTGCCCGTGTTCTTCTGAGCGTCTGCATTTGTAATGAGAAGCGTCAAGTCTTTCACGGTTGATCACGTCGCGTGTCGCTCACAGCCGTGATTATAGGAATGCAAATATTTACATTGATATCATGTCCCGAAACGGCAACGAGCGCATACATAGAATGCGAAATGCGAGTGTTCAGTAGCGAATTTCTGACTGTACATATGTCTTCCGAAGTACTTTGCTTCCAAAATGAATTATTGTATTGCCGATGTCAATGTTCTAAGCGGAGTACCTAAGGCACATAATGTCGCGTTTGTCTGTATATGACCGGCCGTGGGTTTAACGGTGTGAACCGGGCAAAAGAGACATATAATGGACTCGTCTTTGATGGAGGAGTGGAGAGTGTAGATCGCTGAGATGCTGTTTGCTGTAAAAATGTCTTGTGAGTGTCGAGTTTTGTGTCACAGAGAGTACGTATGCCTTACAATTATTTATTCTGAAATGATCTATTGTGGAGTGAGGAGTTGAGGACTTTGGGATGGGGCTGCCCCGGATTTGGCCATTTTATGATTGTATTTTTGTAGACAAGTGCTGAATATATGGGAACCTAGCACTCCGTTGTTTTATGCAGCTGTTGAAAGATGTCGAAGAAGCACAGGGGCGGATCCAGCCCCTCGGTTTGGGGGGCTAACTTTTTCCGGCAAAAAGGTACCCCATTTTTTTCTTCACGGATTTGGGCTTTTCACCTTATTTGGCATTAAAGATTAAAAGTTACGATTTTTTCCGAAAAAAATCTGATTTTTTCGGATTTTTTTTAATATTTTTTTTTCGGAAAAAAATGGGAAAAAATCTGAAAAAATCGCTTTTTGGGGTAAAATTTTGGGAATCACTTTAAACAACGAAAATTTCGTAGATTTAAACGCCCAGGTGATTCAATAATACGTTTATTTTTACACTCGCAAGGGGTCACCGATAAATTGGAGGGGGTCGGATGAAAAGAAAAAATTATCCGTTTTGTCTGCGTGCTGCTTGCAAATTTTTCATGTGGGATTTCCTGTTAGATAAGATTTGGTTGATGTTGGTATTTTAGGTTGTTTTAAGGGGCGATGTCACTGTATTCGTTCGGTCACTTTTTCGGACTGGCAGCATGCTTAACTTGAGCCAGTGAGAATTAACTGTCTCAGGGGGTGGGTCTGATGTTTTTCTGAATATCACTTTTTACCTCTGGGCGCATCTTGCTGATTCACTAGCTGAGTTGACACAATTATACGTATGCTTGGAAATTTTAACTGAAAATTGGTTCAGTCTTATTTGGGAGAAATGTGACGTTGTTTTTAGGTGCGATTTATTGAGTTGGTGGAAAGAACGGTAAATATATTTGTAAAATGTAGAAAATAGAATTGAGAAATTGCTAAGAGCGACAAGATCGAAATGTATTTTAAATTAGGAAGCCAGTGGATTTGAATTTGGTGTTTCTACCCGTAAGAACTGAAGAAATGGGGGAATACTTAAAAAAATAAATAATTATCGGAAGATTTTGAAAAAAACTGGTTGAGATTAAGTGAGAGAACTAAATATCTGATAAATCAAACAAATTGTATCGAGAATGATTTGCTATATATTTGTGATTTGATATGACTGCTAAGGTTTAGAATATGGCGTCATTTTGTATCACTTTTTTGGACCTTATTTGACCAGATTCCAAAAATAATACTTTTCTGATTTCTGAAACAATTGTAGGGCCAAGCTTTTTTATATTGCATTATTAATTTTCATTTGGGGTTTTCTGACGAGAAAAAAACGCTAATTCTCTTGACGTGATCGAGTTAGGTCATTCCACTTGAAACTGGAATTCACCCATGCTGAACTAAAATGCATACCGTTAGATTCCTAAATGAAGGCAACATTCTGGTTCTTAGGTTTGTTATATGATTCTTGGTTGGAAGTTAAGGGAATCTGTCAGGCCGTACGGCGAAGGTGGAAAATGGTAGGGGTTATATTTGTATGGAAGTGGCTGGGGCAGAGGAATTGCCGTAAGGGAGTTGAATACACTTAATGAAATTAAATTTTTTCCATTTCTAATTTGTGTAGCAATGGGAATCGTGTGATGCGGCGAAGGGCCGAAATTTTTCCAGTTTGTATTGTGAATGCTAGGATTTTGAACTGGCTCAAGCTATTTTAGATAATTGTTACTTTCTAGGTACCAGACTACATGTTATACCAAAATGTACCAAAAGTCGTATTTGAATACTGTGGGATATTCCGCTGATATCCTTATAGGGGGGGGGGGGCAAAAGATATGTTGGCCCACCTTTTTTCACTTGGGGGGGGGGGCACTGGCGGAGGATTGCCCCCCCTTGGATGCCTGAAGAAGCAGAAATAGCTACCAGTCTCGGTTTCTTGCAACACGTACGCTCCAGTGCTAATCCCATTGTCGAGTGGCATATGAGGAATTTTCTTTATCTTGATCCCCCCCCTTCTTCTTTTCTTTTTATCTTCTTTGATCGTGAGGGCGAAAATGATATGAAGCGAGGGTATCTCGAAACCGACCGAATCAATTTACTTTTTCGGAAAAGTATCAGTATTTTAAAGCAGTATATCATTCAGGCATATACTACTCTCTCTCGTCTCTCTCTCTCTCTTCGTCTCTATATTAATTTATTATATATAGTACTATATATATATTAATATATATATATATATATTATATATATATATATATATATATATATATATACTGTATCGGCGAGACAACCACGACTGTCGTCCGGACGGTCCCATGAGTGACGTGACTCCTGTCAACCTTGTTGCACGGGACCAATGACATACCCCGCATACCTTTGGTTGTCGTGGTTGTCCTAATGCCTGCTGAATCTGGTTTATTGAGTATGTTGTTTTGTCTGTCATAGTTACTATTCTCAGCAAACGCGTCCCTTCCGGTGTCAAGTCCTGTGATTAGTCTGACCACTGACCAGTCCCCGGCCCCACGTACCACCAATGGCCATTCAAACGGCAATTGATTGTGACTCCTGTAAGGGCGGCCAGATTTGTCTAGGGGGGGACGGATTCCGGGGCTTCTTTCCCAGCGGTAAGGTTTCCCAAAGAAACAATTGCCGAAGGAGATCTCTCGAATTCATGGCTACTATGTTTGGTGAAGGGCCCTACACGTCGCAACAGGGAGTGCCGGAAGTTGTTAAGTGTGGGGTTCATAAGAGGACTGGTTGCTGTCTCTCCTGCTGGTTGTAGGACCGGGGAGTCCACTGATGGTCGTCCGGGATGTACCCTGGGTGGGGGTGCAACTTTTGACATTTTTCATCATGTTGGCTGCGAGGAAGTAGATGGCAGGGTAGTGTGCTGTATGGGTGAAGTCAGCGTTTTGTAACTGGCGTGGACGATCACGCTAGTTGTGAGACGAATGTGAGAGGACGAGTTATGATCAGCGTTACATCCGGTAGACTAACTGTTTTGATGGAGTCTCAGTAACGCCATTTGCGGGGAGGCAATATTGTTGTCAATTCCATAGTGGTTAGTGGTTTGTTTCGATCAAACTGGTGGTCAGGGAGAACGCTCCAATGGACAATTAATCAAAGGGTGTTTTGCATATTAGTTCATTTTTCGATTAGTGTATAACATCCATTCTTTGCTTTCGGTACTGCTCCCATGTTGAGTCGGAGAAGAAATAGGCAGAATGATAAATGATTAGGGCATATAATGAACAGTTCGCCATATTTTGCCTATTCATTTTATGTGCAAGACGCACAATCTTATTGAACGAAACATACATTTGTTAGCCACTGTAAACATGGCGTAGGAGCGGGGGAGCAACGCCCCCGCCCCAACTTTTGAGTCTCAATACCTAGTCCAAAACTACGAGGCATAACCCACGGCCAACTGGGGACCGCTCGATTCCGATCCCACTCGGTTTTTCCTAAATAACTTCCGAAGCGTTGCAGATATCAATGTAAAACTTGGTATACCTTCGCGTACATCACGTTTACGTTATCTATGAAAAATTAGCAGTTGCGTAAAAAAGAGATGTACTGATTTTAGTGACGTCAGTTGGTACTAACATTTTTTGTCGAAAATAGTTAAATGTTGGAAAATTCACAAAAAAGTCTAGTTTTGAAGCAAATTACAAATAAAAAACTTTAAAACACGTGAAATGACAAGTTCTACAAAATGGCTATCACGGATTTTCAAAAAATGTGTTTTTTTAGCCCAGAATTGTATAAAATACAAAATTTAATATTTTAAAAATAATTCCCCCCCCCAACTTCAAATGAGTTCCGACGCCCCTGGCCCTGCTGACCAATGAAGTGTCTTGGCGGGTCAGGGGTGAGCAATAAGGCGGCTGATGATCCGATTGCTTTTTACGCTGAGCTCGGTGAGCAGGGAACGGAGCCATTGCAATAGCTGGATTGGTTATAAGGCTGGATTAGCTGGATGCTGCTTTGCGATTGCTGATTTTGTCACTTTTGTACCAGAATAAAAATGTGTTATGCACGCGCAACTAGCTCAAGATTCACGTGCGAATGTGCGAACCTTGGGTTCATCCTTCCCGGCGAATAGCGATTTGTCCGTGAAATCATGCAAAGTCGAGCTTGACATTGGATAGGATAGTTTTCAAAAGCATGTTCGCATGCGACAGACGACGTTTAATTTAGTTCTACCGAAATGTCCAGTTGTATTCAACCAGATGATATCAACTTTAACTATAGTAATTCATTGTAGGTACATGTCCTAAATGAGCAAATTAAAAGGTGTCCTTTTAGATAATTACCTAGTTGACGCGATTGAGGGAAATTTGTGTAGCACCTTCTTCGCGGAATGTAGTAGTGTAAGTAGGTGCTGTAACTTTGGTCGGGGGTACGGGTTACAATTCGGATCACCAAAATGGGTAGCTATTCTTTGACGCTGTGAGCAGTTATCGGAGGCAAACGGCATCAGCGGGTGGTGGGTACGGTATCAACTTATATGTCTGCCCCTAGATGGCACTAGAAGCGAACGCCTGTAGGTATACTGTACCGCATAGCTTGACACTAAGGGCTGCGACCCTGCGACCCGCGTAATGGGGGAGGGGGCAGCTGGTTATTGAGCAGGACTGAGCTATTCGTTAAAAGGGGCAGCCATGCCTTTGATGCTGAGAACCACTGCTTTAGAAGATCCATTCCAGCCATGGGTGAAGCAACGTATCTCTTTGGCGAAGGGTACCCTTCACCAATGTTTCAGACGCGCCCTAACCCTCCAACAACAAACATAAATGTTTCAGATTAGTGAAGGATCCTTCACCAATGTTTAGCATCGGTGGGAAGTCCTCACCAATCCCCCCGCAACTCAACGTCAGTTTGACTGGAATGGTTTAGAAAAAGCAAAAAAAAAATATACAAAACTGGCGCCTCACTATCAGCCGACGCGTTTTACCTGTTTGTCGCTCGACTTTACTTCTAAACCTTGGCCATTGTTAATGTTTTGCCGCCTGCCGGTGCAGCGCGAGGCGTGCACGCGTGGAATCAACGAGGCAAGATCAAGAGACAGGCCAAGCTGGACAGTTGATTGCCTTGAAGCGGTAGGTAGATGGAAGGACCTATATTAATATGGATGGAAAGACGTCCAAATATACTGGTGAATGGGACAGGGCAATCACATTCACACGACACTTTTGCCTTTTTATATACCAGTACAGGGGCGTAGGAACTCATTTGAAGTTGGGGGTGGGGGGCAAAAGGCATTTTGAAGTCGATTCCTTCATGCAACGTATATAGGCGTAATGTTAAAATCCGAAATGTTGGGGGGCAGTTGCCCCCCCCCCCATGCCCCCCCCCCGGCTCCTACGCCTATGTACCACTAGGTTTTATGCTGGAAAATTTACGTCTTGTTATAAGAATTACTGAGATGGTAATCGGTAATGCTTGTTATCTGTGTCTACCTATATCTGATTAAGGTGATTTCGTGTTTCTCTGAAACTAGGAGCCATGTGCTATGATATCCGATGCCTCAGCGATGTCATGTCACCATCATTTTGTTCGCTCCTACACCCATCATTCCAGCATTTGGATAGCCAATTCTGAAATACCTACTTACACTCTCTAGAGCGAGGGCCCGATCTCAACCACAGTGGGCCATCTCCTCTTCTGTGCCACTACTATGGCATAAAAAGCCCATTCCGACATACAAGAGACGATTAATGCATAAAGAGGACACAGTTAGGATTTCATACTGCATAGGGCCTCACTCTGGCCTTCAGAGGGCTTTTTATTGGAATCGTCTTTCTACAGTCAGAAATAACATAGACAGGAACGATGGGTCCTTCAGGCAAGGAACATTTCTGCAGTTATTTTTGCAGGATTAATTATGTAATTTTGGAACTCTATGTTCTTAGTATAACCCGGTCTGATGTTACCGCGAAAGGAAGCAATTCAGTACCTGTCGGCTATTCTATTCGTGAAAGTTAGTACTAAGTCTGAAGTAGAGGACAGCACCATCCGAGCAGGTTGCCGAATGACTGACATGTTTGCCATAAGATGGCAGTGTATTCTTGCCACTAGGTGGCAGGCATATCGCTCCATCTGGTGCTGGAAACTGGAAAGCGAGCAGCGTGAGGGAACGGTCTTCACAAGTATCAGGCGCGGTTCCAGGGGGCGCTATGGCGCTCCCCCTGAGCCGGGTTGCGTTCATGACGCGCCCGAGGCGCTAATTTTGTTTGTTGGGTCCCCTGCACCAAAATACTGAATCCGCCACCTGAGTATCCTCTCAGATGAGGGGGCTTCAGCCCCCAACTTGCTCTCAGCCCCCCCCCCCCCAGGTGGACGAGGAGAAATCTGATTTTTGTGGATTTTGATGGCACTTAGTTGTAATTACGAAAACCATCACGAAACCATTACGAAGCCCTCGCTGTAGAGCGACTTTTCGCAGCTCAGCCCCCCCTTCCCTCCCCCCACCAACTTTCCTGGAGAAACTACGGCCCTGCAAGTATCCACTGGCCTGCATGGCACATCCAGAAAGACAAAACAGCTGCGAGTGCCGCAAGGGCTCCGCCACAAGGGGGACAGGGGGGACAGGTCCCTCCAATTTTCAAAAAATAATTTTTAACATTACGCCAATATGGGCGTTGGCTAGAAAAAATCGACAGTTCAGAACAGGGTTGTCAGGAGCGCAGAAAAATATTGGTGAGTGAATGGCTTCGCTGAGGTAATGGTTGATATCAGGCAGTAGCCAGGCTTTTTATCAGGGGGAAGGGGCACGTCGGAGGAAAATTCAAACTTGCTTCCTCAGCATAGCTGCTGACCGGGGGGTGAGGGGTCATGGTCGATTTTTAGGCATCCCTTCTATCTAGTGGAATTATATTGTTTGCTCAGGGGGCCATAGGCCACGTTCCCCCCCCCTTGGCCACGTCCCGTCTCTCTATCCTCATAGAGTCAACAAGTGTCTCGTGACAAGCCCGTCACACGTCGACGTATATCTTCGGCCGTACGTCCGTTCCATCTGCGTTGCAGCCCGATGGCTTTCTATAGAGCTTGGCTGCGCCGGCCAAAACAATATACATGAACAGCTCCGAAGGCTTAGATAAAAGTCGAGCGACAAACAGGTTTAAAAGCGTCGGCTGATAGCAAAGGCAGTAAATAAAAAAAAAAAAAAAAAAAAAAAAAAAAAAAAAAAAAATATTTTGTATTATTTCCGCTTTTTCAAAACTATTCCAGTACAAACTGCGTTGATTGATTGGTGAGGACTTTCCGCGGATGCTAAACATTGGTGAAGGATCCTTCACCAATCTGAAACATTGATGAAGGGTACCCTTCACCAAAGAGATACGCTCCTACACCCATGATTCAGAATGCCTCTGTCCCCCTCCCCAACTTCCAGAAGTTGGCGGCGCCCTTTAAAGCTGGTTTTTGGGATAAATTATAAATAGATACGATCCAGCACAATAAGAAAACTCGTCGAACTTGCTTGCTTGTGCATCAGGACTCAGGATCGCAGTACCGCAGCGGCAGGAACAGTTCAATATGGGAATTAAATATTCTGGTGCTGCAATCTGTGTGGGATTTACTACCCAAACCGACTAATTATGCCCTTCCTGAATCTTGGGATCTGGATCCCGGATCCACTTGGATCATAGATTCACCTTCAGAATTTGTCGATGGATCCCCACTGATATCATAGATCCGTCTTTAATTGGTCGACGGATCCGCCGGAGTCCGAGATCACAGACACTATTTTGCACCGGGATCCTGGGATCCCAGTCCCGCCATTATACAGATATGTATTTTCGGAACCCATGTTTTAAGTATTTGTCAGAAGTGAGTCAGTACTTTTCAATTAGTTGTAAATGGAACTAGCATGGGCGGATGTCTTAATTAGTTAGATTTTGTCAAGAAATACTATAATAATTATGACATAATTTACCAGTAAGACACCTAAAAAACGGCGAAGGACGAGCGAGTCCGAATAAATCGCGTCAATTTATCACCCACCCAACGGAGATTCGTTTTTTGTGCAAGCATGCTTTTGATTATTTTTCGCTGTGTGTTGTTTTTGGCCGTGCAAATAGATCCGAACTAAATCAATCGATCTAAATAAGTTTTGCAGGCGTATTTTTTAATTTGCAATTATAAGCTTCATGTTTGAGGCAAAAAATAATATTTTGGGTGGGTATTAAGATGGATTTGATTGCTGCTTTACAGCTACATTATTTTTATCGTTTAGCAACCCTTGGTTTTGAAGCTACGACCGGTGTAATGAAGAAAATATTATAAAATCGGCAATGTAAATATTACAGGCGGATTTTAACAGCGACATACTGTATTAAAACCTAAAATTGTGCATGCATTTTAGAGACGGTACATTGGTCGACACATTGGTGTTTGTTTCATGGCTTCCCGTCACATAGATGCCAAGCACTGATTTAAATCGTGAAAGCGTCATGCAACCATTATTTTCGCTTGTATAGCCAATAATTTTGCACGTGCCGACGCGCCGCTGAATTCGACACGTAGTGCATACGCCGGTGGATCGTTTCTCTACACATCTGTGTTGAACCTGTGTCTTTGCGGACTTTTGGTTGCCGAGATATAGGTCCGGTATTGTAACGATGTTTTGTAGGTAATTTCGTGGACAGAAAGGGGTGCAGCGGTGCGCAAGTGGCAATGTAACCCAGAGTTTGAAACCGTGTGCAACATTGCCAGTGGTGTGGTCTAAACCACACACCAAATTCGAGCACAATCGGCCCACCGTTTGCGGAGTTTATGCACAAAACTCCTATCAACACCCTACCCTCACGTGCGCACACGCGCCACGCGCAGTGGTAGTCAGTAGTCACCAACATGAGTCGGCACTGGTAAAAAAACATGGTAGGTTGGATGGGGCTACTCAGCAAAGAAGCCCGCTTGTCAATCGGACGTGCGGTTCCAAAGATTGAGCTTCTCAAAAGCGTCGCCACGGGTCGGGTCGGGTCGGGTTGGGTCGCTCATAATCAGATTTTTACCATATGCCACGTACCTAAAGACGAGCGAGCGCTTCGCGCTCGCTCGTAATAAGTCGGATCTGGTCGGAACCGAGATCCGATAGGATCAGATTCATTTTAATTGATTATAAGGTATGGAATCCAAAATCCGTTGTCAAATTTAATCGAGGGATCCACTGGGATCCAAGATCCACTGCTATGTCTATTTTGTCGTGGGATTCAATTTCAGTGGGATCATAGATCCAACATTGCGTTTTGTCGAGAGATCCTCTGGGATCATAGACCCTTCTTTCAGATCCATGCACATGTCTGGTAAGCAGACTTGTGATTGATTCAAATTTTAATGAATGATTCAATCATGATTCACCGGCAAAAATGAATTATTCCAATCATGTTCAATCACTCAACATTACCCTACCGATGAATGTGATTCACAGTGATTTACAAGGCTTAACGTGAATCAATCATGAATGATTCATTCAATGATGCTTCATTAAATGATTCAATCACAAATTGTTGAATGCGTAATGCAAATAAGCAGTGGGCATATATTCGGAATGATGGTGTTTACAGATCAAATGAAGGTGCTGAAAGTGATCTTGACATGTGTTAACTCAGTTTGATTCCTATTATTAGACTTGTATAGTTTCTGCTGTCCCCAAAAAATAATTATTAATTGCGCTATGAATGATCAATCACCTATTCTTTGAATTAATGATTCAAATCAATGATTCATCTGAATTATCGCATAGGAGGTGAATCGATTCAATAACGATTTAGTAAAATAAAAATGATTCTATAAAAAATAATGATTCAATCAGAATCAATCACAAGTCTACTGGTAAGGTATACCCTCCCAATACACATTCTGATGTCGGGCCGACGTCCGGCCGACGTCGAAAGGTGTCGGCATCTCGGCAGTGGCATGCCGACGTCGGCATGCGCTTTCGGCCCGACGTCAGCTCGACGTCGGCTACACGTCGGATATGTCCGCATATGCCGAGGTCCAGCCGAGGTCCAGCCGAGGTCCAGCCGAGGTCCAGCCGAGGTCGACCCGACGGATCGGCTACCGACGTCCAGCTGAGGTTCAGCCGACGTCGGCAGATGTCGGCATCTCGGCAGCGGCATGCCGACGTCGACTGGACCTCAGCTGGACGTCAGCATAGGTCGACATATACGACGTCCAGCCGACGTCGGGCCGACATCGGCCGACGTAAAACCGACGTCAGCTTCGGCATGTTTATTGGGTTACTAGAAAAAAGAGATGGCCGATGGGCCTTGTGCCTCAAGTTCCGGATCGGAGTTGCCACGCCCGTGACCCGTGAGTCCGTGACCATCCGTACCTACCTGTCCAAGTGCCCAAGCAAGCCACATTCCTGCCTACGACCAGTTCCGCTTCCTGTATCACAAAAATAGCTCCCTGGACACGCCCCTGCCAGCTGTGGAGGTGTTGGGTCGGGCAGGGGGCGGGGCACCGCAGCGCGACGCAGAGCGGCCTCTAGCCGCGGACACTTGCGGGCAGGGCAATGCCGAATGGGCTAGTGCCAGATACAAAGTTACCAGATACTTATTTTAGCGATGAATTCACCAGCTAAATGAAACCATATTTTCGCGTTTACAAAATATTAAGGAATACATTATGAGGCTCTGCAAACTACATTTCAGTAGATTTGTATCAATGTTTTAGTGAAAATATGTAAATACCTGCGAACTTCTGTGTTGACGGCCGGTGTCGCCAACTAGTGTGTATTTGGGAGATGCTTATTTTGGCGTGGATTGATTTGTTGGATTTGGTGGTGTGTGGTTACCGGAGTGGATCCATTTTGGTATTGTGGTGATTTAGAGACGAGACTAGTGTATGTGTTGATAAATATTGAAGTATTATCGTATTGTGTTCCGAAATTGAAGCGAATCAATACCTCAGACGCATTTAGTGCACCCGGGTAGAGGCTCCTCCGGTCAGTTCACAAAATAATGGGAGGCTGTGGGTTTGGAGCCTTCAAGTCATGGAGAAAAGTCACATAAGTGAGTACCAGGGAGTTGCTAGTGCTGTAATAGTGTAACTCAGCAGAGTTTATTAATAGTACCTATCTGTTCGCTCATAATAGCCTGACAGAACGTCTGCTGATTGAATTCGCCATCTTACCTTTGCACGAAGTGCGTCGAGTTGGCATCCAAAACAACACCGTAATGTTTACGTAGCAAATATTGACTGTCTTGTGGTGTGTATGGTCTGAATTTTGTTTTTCATTGCTTACTGCTTCTAGTTTAATAATTAGGTCATATTTCAAGATGGATTCCCTGCTTTAGGCACATCGTTCTATAATGTGTTCCAATGTTATTGCTGAGATCTCAGGAAGGTCAAGGACATGTCTATTGTGTGATCATTATTATAAATCTTGTTTATATTTACAGGTGGTTTATTCAATACATATGTTAATATATTATTTAGTCACAGGGGAACCTGGTGCCAGCGGTATTGCTTGAGCTGTGATTTCCGTTGGCCTTTTTGCTTTTCTTGCTGAGTCAAACTTGTTTTGTTGTCAACATTCCATATGATTTGCAGAAAAGCATTGGGTTGTTTCTTTTGTGGGTCGCTGAGTGAAAATTATTTTGGTTAATATTTGACTAAGGTACATGTCATTGTGCTATGCACACTAGGTATATGTAATTGCGCTATGCGCACTATGACAGCAGAATTGTGCACCACAGCAGAATTTCCATATTTATTCTGACAAGGTCATTAAACTCAACTTAACCAAATTAAATCTAACCTATAAATAATAACTCTTTTTTGTCAGAAATATTGAAACTTTGCTGTGGTGTACAATCACGTCTGCCTTTCTGATGTTGCCATATGATGCTGTGATGTCATATGATGCTGTGATGTCATACCATGCTGTAATGGTGTGCTAAACACGGCACACCAACAGGTACCTTAGTCAAAGATAACCTGATTTTGTATGGCTCTTTCTTGATCTGTGCCGCTGAGTGTGCTGTTTACACAAAATCACACTTCCAAGTTACAATTATCAGTTGATGTTTTAGAACCTTGCATATCAGCATAATGCAAGCAGCTGGAGCCTGGAGCTAAAAAATAACATGTTGATTCAGCATTATTTTGTTGAGTGAAATTCAGACATTATTTTGGTTCATTATTTACTTAGTTTGTGTTACGTTATGCAAATGCATGTATTTTTGTATATTTTATGCTCCAATCATTTCAGAATTCAGTGAGCATACCTTTTTCCATTCCATAACAAGGCTGCAAGTTATTGTCAACTCTGCCCTCAGGAACCTGGTTTTACAGAGAGATGTAATTTATCTCTATGCAAATTATGTTTATCTTTTAACCATTGCTCACTAAAAAAATAGGGACTCTGTGTTGCTCTAAATGTGTGGTTTTAAATTTTAGCTCACATTTCCATTAGTTTCATTGTCAAATATTGTATACATTTTCTTTTATTTCACAGTTTAAAAATAATATCATGCAAATACCTGTTTTGAACAATGTTATGTTATGTGATTGTCTTGTTCTGTATTGTAAAATAGACAAAACGCCCGGCGACGTCCTGTACTGTGCGCCGACGAACAGCCGCTCTCGAGGGTGCGACAGTACCGCACCAAGCGCGTCAGTACTGCCACCAGTGCGTCAGTACCCGCCGCCAGCGCGTCAGTGACCGCCACCAGTGCGACAGTGACCGCCTCCAGTGCGACAGTGACCGCCACCAGCGCGACAGTGACCGCCACCAGCGCGTCAGTGACTGCCACCAGTGCGACAGTGACCGCCGCCAGCGCGTCAGTGACCGCCACCAGTGCGACAGTGACCGCCTCCAGTGCGACAGTGACCGCCTCCAGCGCGTCAGTGACTGCCGCCAGCGCGCCAGTGACCGCCGCCAGCGCGCCAGTGATTGCCGCCAGTGCGCCAGTGACCGTAGCTGATGCGTCAGTGATTGCCGCCGATGCCGATTTGCCGGCACAAATTTTGTTCTGTATTGCATGAACCTGTGTCCTGTGGGGGGGGGGGGGAATCTTGGATTTTCTCCATAACTCAAAAATGTATATTATACATATATAATAATATATATATATATATATATATTGACATGAAACTTTGGGTACCTTATGCTGCATCAATTCTATGTCTTCCCACAAAGTTTCAATGAAGTTGTGGTAGAACTTTGTGAGATAATTATTGTTTAATTATGTCATGTCATTTTGATGGAAAAAAATAGCAATTGAAAAGTAGAAGACAATCGAGTTTTGGAAGCAAGTTGCAAACAAAAAACGACAAAAGAATACAATAACAATCTCTTTCACATAACAATATCTGATTTTCGTTTTTACATTGACCCTTAAAATAAGAATGTTTTTTTTTTTTCATTTTTGGGTGTTTATTTTAAAAACGAAATATATTTGAGAGAACTGCATATGGACAAAAGCTCAACCATATTGCGAAGCAGGTGTGTTTTTCTGACACACGCTAAGTATAGGTAAGTAACTTATTACATTTTTGTATGTTACGTTTTTGTAACTTTTATTGACCAGATCTCATTGGCAAATGAGATGAAATGCATCATGAGATGCATTTCTCATTGACAAATAAATGTCACTGTGCTGTATTTCTGAGAAAACTGGTCTAGAAACATGCCTTATTTATTTATATTAATCAATTTCTAATGCTGACCTTATATGACCTGACCTTAGCCACTGTATATGGTGTCAGGTTGTGAAAATGGCTGCTACTATCGAATTATACGTGTACAATAACCCTTAACCCGCGACTGCAGGCGGGGTTGCATTCGCCCCCCCCCCCTCAGGTTTTTACAGTAGTAGCGGAAAGACGGCGGCGCGCAGCGCCGCCCAAATTTCGTACACATGTTTGGCCATCAATTACCCACACTTTGGAATTTTTTACTTGAGGTCATCTCAGGTCAGGTCAAAGTCAATGTTAAGTTGACCTCACCTTCAAAAATGTTTTGCGTTCGTGCCAAAGCCACAGCTTTTTTCGAAAGTTTGAAACTTGCAGGGATTTCATTTAGAATATCAGCTACCTACAATTCGTACTAATCTTCGGATTTTCGTATCGGTGGACAAAGGTTCAGGTCAATTTCCTGACCTCCCCATTTATAAGTGAATGGGGAAAATAAACAAATGCTTCCTCCTTTCAGAAAATATGCATTGCCATCAGGCTAATTCTTTCAGAATCATGCTATTTTAGCTCATTCTAAATTGATCAAGGTGCAGTTGTTGCTTATGGGCGGGCAATGACCTTAGTTGTCGGCCCGCCCTTAAAACCCCAATCATCATCAGCATTGTTGCTTAGTGATTTATGGCAAGGTCATCTGCAGCGTCGATCAGCAAATGATTTGCTAAAACTATTGATAGAAAAAGGAGATAGAGACGATTAAGTTGACACCAATGTGTTCGTCTCGTCTTTGGCCGGCGGTTGACCCATATGCAACATGACCTACCTGGGTCACCAAATGACCTGACCTTGAGGTCAAATATTTTTGAAGTTGACCATTACCTGGTCAACCGGTATATATGTTTCAAAGCGGCATTCAATGAGACAAACACGATGGCATCAAAAATGTGTTTCCCATATCTTTCTTTAGGTGACATGCTATTTCACGAAAACTGTTTTGCTAAAAAATAACCTTTTTGACCTTTCATGACCTCTGGAGCCTTAACTATTGATCTGAGATCATTTTTGGGGCATACTTGCGATTTGCAAATTTAAATAGTATCGATTGCCTCTTTTAATCGTTTGCTCCTAGCTATCATAGTTTCCGAGATAATGGGGGTTTCTGGAAAAAGAGTTTCCTAAAACCGGAAAATCTGACCTTTGGGTGACCACTTGGTGACCTCAATTGTGACCTTGATCCAAGAAAATACTGAAAATACTTTCGATAGAGCTTGCCTAGAGCTATTTAGTGCCGTTTTTCCGCTTTGTCGCTACGTTGTCGTATAGTTTTGGAGATTCTCACGGGGGGGAATACCCCCCTGCAGTTTCGTGTTCGGCGCGAACCCCCTTGCAGTGCGCGGGTTAAAGCATGACTCGCATGACTTTGGTATATGTCTTGCTTTTTTGTAGATTTTGTAGATTTCTTGTCTGTGCGACTTTAGATTTCAGTGACCTCTTGTGACCTGATCTTGACCTAGACCTATGCTTACAATTTCTCCTTTGCTTAATGGGGGAAACGCATTATACCTTTGAGAGCACTTAGTGTGATAATAGTTTCAATCTAAGGCTTTGGCTGGAATGTATGGCCCAACAAATCAAATATCTTAATTTTGACCTTTGACCTGACCGTGACCTGACTTGACCTGACATGTGACCTTATTTGTACAATATCGCGTATGCTTTATATGCGTCTCATTGATAGCCTTCTAGTGCCGCCTTGCGCTTCTCGATGCGGTTATTAGTTCGGCGATACGAC
Source organism: Semibalanus balanoides (assembly GCA_014673585.1). Classification (NCBI taxonomy): domain Eukaryota; kingdom Metazoa; phylum Arthropoda; class Thecostraca; order Balanomorpha; family Balanidae; genus Semibalanus; species Semibalanus balanoides. The sequence continues at coordinate 73,088 of VOPJ01000036.1, forward strand.
GGCGCAGAATCCCCCCCCCCCCCCAGCTGGGCGTGTTCGACTAAATACCCCAGCGGGGTGCGGGTTCACACTGTGCAGATTTCATGAACACTACCCTGGACAGTATGGGTGTCATAACCTAAATGTTGCTGTGCCTTTATACTATTATTATCATCAGTACTATTATTGTCATCAGCAGCATTGAAATCAGCAGGACACATCCTCAGCGTGTATTGTCAGTTACCAGCTTATAGCTATGTACCATTTGGGGATTGTCTGTGCTCTGTCAAATGCTATCTGTCACATGCTCACTCAGCTGCTAGAACTGTGGTGGCTGATTTTAAAGAAAGTGTGCCTACTCTTTTGAAATGTCAAATACATTTTTATTATGGTAAGAAGCTATTGGGTTGATCATTGGTTACGTTAAAATTCACGTCTGGAGCCTCTTTAGTTGTATTTTTACTTATATTCTGTTTTGCATTTGTTTTGTTTCAAAACTCATAACGATCGCCACTATAAACAGAGTACGAAGATGTTACCTACAATGGCGCACCAATGACAATAAATAAACCCATGCGAAATCTCTCTAGGTTTAGTAGCGAAATCCTTCTGGCGAAAATTGTTTCGCCCGGAATGATCTGGGGAATTCGAATAATATAGCGAACTAAAGTGATCTGGGAAATGAAGTACATAGACTATGTAGAAAAATATACTCTACAGACTAGTGTCAACAACTCCACATGACCAATGTGAGTAGACACACTCCCTTTAATATGTTCACATTTTTGCTCTCCTTGACAGCCATATAGTGTCACAAAGCTGCTTTGTGTATTGTTCTGGCTGCCAGGCTGTTTATTGTGGGTTTGCTGTTTGGTGATGGAAGCCACATGTCTCCTGGTCGGCCTCAGTATTCAGCGGCTCGATCCCAACACCTTTGAAACTTCCACAGCCTGGGATTCAGCTCTCTTATTTAGCAGTCTAGGATAAAACATATTTGGAAAATATTGCCTGCAATATTTTGCAATGTTTCGGCAAAGAACCGAGTTTAATTATATCAATATATCAGTTCAAATTAAGTTCTAATGGATTGGAGTTACCCAATATGCTCAGGCAAATTGCTTTTGGTCTTGAGTACACGGCGTTTGTGTGCTGTGTGGCTGAAACTGCTGATATGAAGTGATGCAGAAGGATCAAACTCTATGGGCGCAAAATAACCAAGCAGTTGTTGCGCTCTAAAACCCCAATCAACAAACAAAGGATCAAACTCTTGTGATTGCAGACAACATTAATGTCATTTGAATGTCACGGGTTCATGTCAACATTGCCTTGGAGTTTGAAGATGATATTACAATTTTGGGGAAAGAGGCAACTGATCGAAGGACAGCGACTTTTAGCACAAATTTGTATTGTGTGTGCACAATACATTCACTCTAACGATTTCTGATAAATTAGTGTGAGTTATCTGAGGTTACATTGTGCTGACAGCTGCTGTGCCGGTGTGCCCCCAGGCCATCTGGTGTTACGTTGTGGTAACACCTGTTGGATCCTCTCGAACAGTCAAGTGTTTTGTAGCACTGGTGTGTGCCTCCGAGCAGTTTGGTGACAACTTTGTTGATGCCCTCAGGCAGTCGGATGAGAGTATTTGTATGCCCTCGACCCTCAGGCAATCTGGCGTCTCGCAGCTCTGATTGTGGCAGTGTGCTGTCGACACATTCCTCCCAGGCATTGTTCTGGGATGTGTTAAGCAGGCATTGTTTGCAGTCTGGTGTTACACGGTCCCTGTGGCTTACAGCTGTTGTTTGCCCCCAGGCAGTCTGGTTGTGGCTGACAGCTGTTGTTTGCCCCCAGGCAGTCAGGTGTTACACGGCCCCTGTGGCTGACAGCTGTCGTTTGCCCCCAGGCAGTCTGGTGTTACACGGTTCCTGCCGGGCGTCGTCTCTGGGCGACTCTGCGGCCGCGGCAGTAGCCTCCCCTGCTCCAGGTGGGTGTGTGCAATCAGGCTCATCCGCTATGTTTGAAGGAGTGCCTCTGGTGTCTTGCACTGGGTGCGATGTTGTTTGTTATTGTAGCCCAAGTGCTGAAGTGTTGATGTGTAATAGTGTTGATTGCGTCTGTCATTATTTGGAAATTGGTCGCGTCCCGGCGGGTGAATGTGTTGATTGAAAGTGGTCGCGTCGGCGTGAATGGGTGTTTGATATGGACGGGGTAGTCGTGAATTGGAACGGACAATGATTGTACAAATGAAGTCGTGTGCTCTACACTGGTATTGATCAAATCAGATTAGGTTCGTGTAGTTTTTGTGGGGGCGAATTTGTAATTACTGTATGCGAGCATCGCGAAACAAGTAGAAAACCAAGTCGTGAGACTTCCTGATAAGAACCAGAAAATATCAGGACGTATTACAGTTCACACTCAGTATTTGGTTAACCGAAAATACAATCAAAATGAAATTGCAGAAAATGCAGGAAGTATAAATGTATTGTTTCGTCGACGATACCCTACGTCGTCGCTCGAGCATTTCTCTGCTGTTATTAATTGTCAGAGGGCTCGCTTCTGGGCACTGCTCATGCTTGAGACTCTTGTCTAAGTGATGACTGGTACCCCCCCCCCCTGGAGGACTGACCCCCCCTGTTCTGTTCACAGTGTGCGGCTGCTCTCCGATCAGCACCAAAGATACACGTCATAATATCTCAATGTTCTGTTGCAATAATTCAGGGCAGTTTGTCAGTGTAAGTATACGGATGTCTTCATCGTCGTGTTTGTGTTTCAAGACTGTTTTGTGGTGTCTTGTCATGTCATATGTCAGATAACAAGCAATATTGGTTTAATCATGAAGTATCTATCTAGAATATGTGTTCTGGTAATATCTCTCATCGGTGTTATGACTTTAACTAATATCAGTTGCCAACATATCCGATGGCAATAAAAATATCCATCAAAAGCTGCGATTGGAAGAATTTTGTCCCATGGCTTCTAAGCCTGCCCTCTCCACCCCCCACCCCCACCCCCACCTCACATCTTACCACAAAACAGTTTCTTTCAGTCACCGCTCGTAATTCCCACCATGAGATCAGGGTTCACGCGTGGCCTTGTGCCTTAATATTCATCCAACCACCCCCTTGATCATTAATATGTTAACACCTCAACGTCGTGACATTCAGCTCCACTCAACATCAAACGCCTTGTTTACGTGCCGTCCATATTAATTATGTACGTCCCCGCGCCCTCCGGCATGACGAGCCGATCGCACGCCGGTGCCGGCGATGGCGGCCATGTTGCATTCCAGGGGTGATGGTGATGGTGATGGCGGCTCGTCGGCGGCGGCCGAACTCGTACAAGTGCCTGACGTCCAGCGCGACACGGTGGGTACTCTCACTGACACAGTGACTGGCACACTCGCTGGTACACTCGCTAGTACACTCACTGACACAGTGACTGGTGCACTCGCTAGTACACTCGCTAGTACACTCACTGACACAGTGACTGGCACACTCGCTAGTGCTTTCACTGACCGTGACTGGCACACTCGCTGGTGCACTCGCTAGTACACTCAGTGGTACACTCGCTAGTACACTCGCTGGCACACTCGCTAGTACAGTCAGTGGTACACTCGCTAGTGCACTCACACTCGCTAGTACAACTCAGAGTGGCACCTCGTAGTACAGTTCATGGTGCACTCGCTAGTACAGTCAGTGGTACACTCGCTTAGTACCACTCAGTGGCACACTCGCTAGTAACACTCGCTAGTAATGGCGACACACACACATGGCACACTGCACATGGCACACGCACATGGCACACGCTCACAAGCCACATGACACCAGAGTCCTATCATGTATTTGAAGCCAGGGTGCAGAGTGGAAAATTCGGTCTGGAAATAACTATAGAGAGTGGATGGGCACACATTTACCTGGGGTGTCGGAGCGCCCTAAAACCCTAATAAGCAAACAAAACTTGCGAGAGTGGAAAATTCAGCCTAAGAAAGACCATATGATGTACTCAGCTTTAAAACTAACCCATCAGAATCAGCTGTTACAAATGACAATACTTTCCTTACCATTTGTTTCATCCTAAGGTTAATATTAGCACTATGAATATCAGTGCTAGGGTTATAGTTATCCAATGCATATTATTTAGAAAATGCAAGTTTCACAGTAAAACTGGGGAAAAGGTATGGGAAAATATTGTGTACAGGGTGTCGTTTTCCACCCAAATTGTGCAATCCTCGGACACTGCATGGCACGCGCGCTCTCAGATGCACCTGTGTGGGTGTTATAACCCGGCTATTCGCACCTGTGTGGGTGTTATAACCCGGCTATTTACGTCACCCTGAAGCACAAATCATCATCACCAGACATCAACAGCACCTGCGTGTTGTAATCGTCTCTTTCATAGGCGGCGAGAGTAACGTCTACAGAGGTGACTATAAACCCAGTGGTATGGTGGGCGGCCGTCTGCCGATGGGTCTACTCAAGGTTACTAGAACATAAGGTTAGGCAGATCATGACGTCACTGATACTGAAGCCTATGGATGCAGTACATACGACCAAAAGTGCACCAATGCTGTAGGACCGAAGATTTTTAATGAGTTACCAAACTGACCCGTTTTCTGGAATCTGCGCATCTCCACGAGTCCATAAAGGTAAGACAAACCAACAATTTCCCAGTAGGGTCTTCAGGAGATCATCCCGAAAAAAACGCAATTCCCCGTTGGCTCTTATGTTGAAGGCCACGGGCCGGGACTTTGGTGACGTATCACTTTGGAATGTCAAACACTTGGTGGGGGCTGGGTCTACTGTGTGGACCCGCCGGCTGTGTTGAGTCCTGCGGACCCGCCAGCTGTGGGCTCACCAGCTGGCGGGAAGCTCGGTAATCCCGCGTCTTAGTGTTTGGCGCCGGCTCGGATCGTCAATCGTGGCGGGGAGGGGTGTTAGACAAACTCCGCGCTCGCGGCGGCAGACTTCTGCTACGGTCTGCTAGTTCAGATGCGCTGTAGGCCGGGCTGCGGAGTCGATCGGTTTTCGGGTTACTCCGACTCCGACACTCCGGAGTCGACTCCGACTACGAAATCGATTCCGGCCTTTAATTAGCTGAAGCTGTTGACAACGGGCGCAAAAAGTGACCACCCGCAGCAAGTTTATTTGTTTCAAATTTTGATTTAATTTAATTGAAAATATAGTATGAAATGAAATAGAACAACATTGTCTGACCATAACATTCTATTTCAAGATTCTAGAAGTTCAAAAAAGGGAAGTTGTCAGGTCTTGTGCAATTCTACTATCTAATGAATTAAGTAAATACTATAAGTTATGAATTGCACGAGATTTAGCTCGCCTGAGCGGCTATACGTCACTTGAATCCGATTTTTCTGCAACATGATTTATCGTGATCGCTGCTCAGGATTCCTTGGGGTGGCATTTTGTATTTACATCCGGTGACAAACCCTGTGTTCGATTTCGCCCACCGTGTTACACGATTGAAGCGAGTGTTTAGCATGACTGTGAAGATGATTAAATGGCAAGGAAATCGATGCAACCATAGTCGGAGGACATAATTTTCTAGTCATCGCCACCGGTGTTTCAGTAAAATGCTCCTGAAAAATGGTTTGCCCATGCGTTGCCCATGACTGACAGCCGGAGTCGGAGTCGGCAAAATTGTGCTAACTCCGACTCCCGACTCTGGCCGAAATCACGACTCTTAAACGAAAATCCAACTCCAACTCAAACTCCGACTCCGACTCCGCAGCCCTGGCTGTTTTGTATGCCCCACGGCAGAACACCCAAGTGCACCTGGCTGCATTAGTCATCAATCCTTGAGCATGATGCTGTGTGGGTCCGTAGGAGTCGCTTTCCCTCGCTCTAGCCGTAAAGGTGTAGTCTGTCTTCCTGTGAACTCTGACCCAGCGTCCCGAAACCCGCGCTCCCTCAACTAAAACCAGCTTGACGCCTGACTACAACTGATGTTTGGACGAATTGTGTCCGGTCTGGTGACGTTTTACTCGGTATTGCCAGTTGGCCTACGAGCGGGCGGTCGAAGAGAAGAGCGAGGGTCACGGGTCAGTTCGCCTGACGTGTGTCTGTGGCCTGACTTCCCGGGCGTGATGTCGAGGCGATTTACTGAGCGGCCTTCACATTACGCTGTCGTATCATCACACCGTCACGCCGTCACGCCGTCACGCTGTCACGCTGTCACAATATCGTCACGTCATCATAACATCACACCGTCACAATATCGTCACAACATCACAATATCGTCACACCATCACGCCGTCACATATCGTCACATCATCATGCCATCAAACTGCCACACCAATATCGTCACATCATAGCATCACACCCCCACACCTCGCATATCGTCACATCGTCACACCACACCGCCATGCCGTCACACTGTCATCACATCGTCATACCGTCACATTATCGTCACACCGTCACACTATCGTCACATTACACCGCCATACCGTAGCATCGTCTCACCACACATACAACTCCGTTGCCACGCCCACCGTGATCCGTCAAAATGGCCTCAATCTGTCGTGGTGTTAATTACGATTCTGGTTAGCAGTGATGAGTAGTTATTTGCGCACACCGTAAGAAATTACTACATTTGGCACTAGCTAATATCCACCAAGCTGTCACATGTCAAACGCTGGCACCAGTCCGCTGTCGACTGCCGTTAGTTCATCTGTCAACTTATGACCTGTCACAGGCCAGTTCATAGATCATCTTATGACCTGTCACAGGCGAGCTCGGGGGGCAAATTGACCAAAGGTGTCGGCGCGCCCTTAAACCCCAATAAACAAACAGGCGAGCTTATCTGTCAACTTATGACCTGTCATAGGCCAGTTCATCTGTCAACTGATGACCTGTCACAGGCCAGTTCATCTGTCAACTTATGACCTGTCACAGGCCAGTTCATCTGTCAACTTATGACCTGTCACAGGCTACTGATCTTACCAGCACTGCCGCGCACCGTCGCTTGTTTTGTCACCTGTCACACAGGTCATTTGTTTACTGGCGTGTTTTCGCCTGTCGCACACATTACACACCATCTGCCTTCCCCGCCCCCGTCCCCGTCCCCGTCCCCGTCCCCGCTGCACCTGTGCTGGGTGGAAGGTGTGACGGGGGCCGCACGTATCCAGATGTGGAGAAGTCGATGGTGACGTGCTACACGATGACGGAGACTGTTGAGCCCGCCCTGTTCCTGTCCTCTGACATCCAGTGTGTTTGTGTGTCTGTGTGTTGGACGTCCGTGTGCTCGGTATATGTCCTCCCGTGTTTGTGTGTCTGTGTGTTGGACGTCCGTGTGCTCGGTATATGTCGCCCTGTGTATGTGTGTGTGTCTGTGTGTCCGCGGCGTTTGACGTGCTGCCTGTGTCTCTGTGTTGACAGGTGGCTGGCGTCGCGCCGGCAGCAGCAGCAGCGGCGGCTGTCACCGACTCCTACCCCGCACACGACGGTACGTGCTAGTTTGTGACGTTCGGGTGGGTGTTCATTGACCCCAGGTGGCGGTGTGCTCTAAAACATTAATCAGCAAACAATGTGACGTTCGGGTACAGCTGACATTAACGGCCGGACGGGGAGGGGAATTAGGACGGGAATTGGTGATGAAAATAATGCAAAGCAATCAACTAAAGAGCTGCTTAACTGCCTTGACAATGGACATAATATCATCGCCATCATTCCGATAAAAAACATTTGCTCTATATTTCTTGCGAGGCTGTTAGCTGGTGTGCCCCTTCCTGTGATAAGCTGCACCCTGACCTGACCTGACCCCTGTCTTCAGAGGTCGGGGTGTCGGTGGCGGCCGTGACCGGGACTGGCGGAGTGAGCGACCGTCAGGCCCCGCCCCTCTCTGTGATAAGCTGCACCCTGACCTGGCCTGACCCCTGTCTTCAGAGGTCGGGGTGTCGGTGGCGGCCGTGACCGGGACTGGCGGAGTGAGCGACCGCCAGGCCCGCCCCTTCTGGATAAGCTGCATCCTACCTGGCCTGACCTGACCTGACCCCTGCCTTCAGAGGTCGGGGTGTCGGTGGCGGCCGTGACCGGGACTGGCGGAGTGAGCGACCGCCAGGCCCCGCCCCTCTCTGTGATAGCTGCACCCTGACTGGACCTGGACCCCTGTCTTCAGAGTCGGGTTGTCGGTTGGGCGGCCGTGACCGGGGACTGGCGGAGTGAGCGACCGCCAGGCCCCGCCCCTCTTCTGTGCATAAGCTGGCACCTGACCTGACCTGACCCTTGTCTTCAGAGGTCGGGTGTCAGGTGGGGCGGCCGTGACCGCGGACTTGGCCGAGTGAAGCGACCGCCAGGCCCCGCCCCTCTCTGTGATAAGCTGCACCCTGACCTGACACTGACCCCTGTCTTCAGGGGGTCGGGTGTCGGTGGCGGCCGTGACCGGGACTGGCGAAGGAGCGACCGCCAGGCCCCCGCCCCTCTCTAGTAGTAGCTGCAACCCTGACCTGACCTTGAACCCCTGTCTTCAGAGGCGGGTGTAGGTGGCCAGGCGTGACCGGGACCGGGCCGGAGTGGGAAGCGACCGCCAGGCCAACGCCCCTTCTGTGATAAGCTGCACCCTGGACCTGACCTGACCCCTGTCTTCAGAGGGTCGGGGTTTTCGGCTGGCGGCGGACCGGGACTGGCGGCACGTGAGCGACCGCCAGCCCCGCCCCTACTCTGTTGATAAGCTGCACCCTGACCAGACCTGACCTGACCCCTGCCTTCAGACGTCGGGGGCCAGGTGGCGGCCGTGACCGGGACTGGCGGAGTGAGCGACCGCCAGGCCCCGCCCCTCTCTGTGATAAGCTCTCCGTCCATGGACCTCGGTCGTCCCGCCGGCGGCAAGGTGAGAATCAAAGCTGAAACTTCACGGAGGAATATTCCAGCTGTGTCTCACGGAGCACGGAAGATCCGACTTGCTCCCCGAATATGCTGGTGTTTGATTACTGTGTCTGTGTGTGTGTGTCAGTTTATTGGCATGCCTACATTAGTACTTTATAATGATATGCCTATCCTTTGTTGCGGCGCCCTAAAGCCCCAATCATCATCATCATCATCCTAGGACGTCTTGTTTGTTTATTGGGGTTTTTGGGCGCGCCGACTACTAAGGTCAATTTGCGCCCATCATCCTAGGACGTCAAACTTATCATTAAGCCTGGTATGTAGACTGTAGAGGTCAATTAGTGTATGTAGTACCCTGTATGTATGTAAGGCCCTGCGTAGTACATACAAACTTGAATGTGTGATGGGGCGATATTTTGAATAGCGTGGCGCCATGTGAATGACCGACGAGAGCTGCCGAATATTCGACCATCGCCGAGCGCAAACCGGGCTAACCGACAGCGGAGCGATTCTCGCTGTTCGTACTGTCTCACGAGTACACTACCGTCCGTGATTGTCTCAGCTCTGGTGACGACCCCGTGACCGTGACCTGACCCTCCGTGTCTGCTCTCCCAGCTGTGCCCGGCAGCAGCGTCTGCAGCGGTGACCACGCTGCTGCGGGTTTCGCCGCGCGGCCCGGCCACCTCCGCCGGCTGGCGTCTGCCGCACTGGGCCCGGCTGGCTGGCGGCGGCGAGAGCACCGGCAACGGTACCGGCGGCTGGGGCGCGCCGCCGCCGCCGGCAGCCACTGGGGCTGCCGCTGCACCCGGCGCGGCCAGCTGGGGACAGCCCGCGGCGCCGCCACCCGGACAGTGGGGCGCCGCTGGGCGGCCGGCGGGGGCGGCACCGCCGCCCGCGGGCGCCGCGCCGCCCCCGCCTGGTCCTGGCGGTCCGGCGCCCGGCTAAAAACGGCGCTGTGGCCGAGCCGGTGGCTGGGGGAGGCGCGCAGCAGCCTCAGCAGGGCGCGGCGGCGGGACAGAGGACGGCGCAGGCTGCTGGTGAAGGTGGGTACACGCTCCACAGGCACACTGCAGGCAGAGATGCTGGACGGGGTACACTGATGTGGAAAGGCTAGGAAAGCAGTCAGCAGAGTCCGGCGGCTTTGTGACGTAATCACAATATTATCGGTCTATTTGTGATATTGCTGCTTCCTTTTTCCTGTTGCTGGAAACGTGCTTAAACGTGCTTGCTTATAACGATCGCACTTTATTATCTGTAAAGCTGCACTTTCCGGATTACAATGCATTGGAAGCTACTTCCTTAGCGACTTATGTATCGTATGTAACGACCAAATGTTGGTGGAAATCAATGGCGATGGTTGTAATTCCCCTCGCAGCAATGGTCCCCTCTGAGATGAGCGGACCGTAAACTTTCTCAATAAATGAACACCTTAAACGTCTTGTTTTGTTTTGTAGTGCAATGTCCCTGTAACTATGTGCGAGGTAAATCATCCACCAGATGACACCTTCCCTGTGTCGCCTGTGTCGCCAGTTTCCTCTCCTCTCTTACACCACCTCTTCTCTCCATCCAGGCTCTTCAGCAGCTGGCGGCGGCGGCGGCGGCGGGCCGTCGTGTCTCCCCGCTCCGCGCCCGCCCAGGGTGGCGGCCGCCACACCTCCGACCTGAGCGCTAAAGGCGATGAAGAGACGGCCATTCACGGCCACGACGGGCTGGGTCCAGCAGCCAGGTGAACCAGGACAGCCGCTGGACATGCCGGACCAGTCCGGAGCCCACGGATAAGGGGCCGGCCGCAGTTGTGGGGCCTCTGGAAACTGTCCTGGGTTAATAACGGTGAGTAGGGGGCCTACCGCGGCGGTGGTGGCCTTGGAAACTGCCCGGGGTTAATAACGTGATTGTGAAGTAGGGCGACGTACCCGCGGTGGTGGCCTTGGAAACTGCCTGGGGTTAATAACGGTTATAGGGGGACACGACCCGGCGGAAACGGGGTCGGGGAGTAGGAGTTCTGGGAGCGTTCTGAGTACGGTTTGGTGATTGTCGTGCTGCTATTTCAAGACCCATCGGGTATGTTTTGCGCGACTATCATATTTACACGCAGAATATAAAAGGTGATGTGCACGGGCGCAGAGCATTGTAGGGCACCCAAAGCTTCAGACTTAAGTGCACGAAACCACTTACACTGGCACGATGCTCACTCTAGTTACCCTCCAAAACGTGTTATTTACTCTACCATTAGGGAGTCGTGTGTACGAGCACTCGTCGCATACGTTATCGTTCGTGTTCTGTCATTCTCGCCCGCCTGGCGTCCATTTGTTGGTGGCGGTGAGTTTCCAGCGACTGCAGCTGCAGGTCTGGAGATTGTATTGTATTCTATTTCATGACGTGGGCCATCCAGACACAATGTGGCTATTCTTAGCCCAGCGTCACGACACAAAACAGGGATGATGATACGAGATTGGCATTTATTTGTCTTATTCGACCTGCGTTTTCAGGCATGGAGATGCTGTAATGAAATGTTTCATTATTCATTGTTATATATCAATGCGCATTTATTAAGTTTCTTCAGGACTAAGCTAATAGCTTAATATCGGTTAGTGATGTGCTATTTCTATACTTTCACTGAATTTTACCTGTGTTGTTTTAGGCCTGAGGAGGTAATGAGCAGTATTAAGCTCCGCAGTCTCGATTCACACCTCGGCGAGGGCGCGCCGCCTAGTGGGAAGCCGCCGAGCGGCGCCCAAGTGGACCAACTTACTCGACATCTCCGCTAGAGATCCCATCATCGAGGGCAGGAATCTCCTGTGGGCCCGCACCGCGACCGCCACGAACTCGACGCTCAGTCGGTGAGGAAGGAGCACGAGCGTGCAGGCAGCCGAGTGCTAGACACAGCGGACGAATGAACAGAACAGCTCACCAATTCAGCGCCAGCTCCACCGATCACATGCTCGGAAATCTGGGACCCGCGGAGCTGTAAGGGCGACCGAAACTCACACAGTTAAGAGCGTAGTGACAGGGTAGACCACACTGGTGGAACAGCGACCACATACCGACGAGTCCAACATCGCGGAGAACACTGGCAGGAAGACGACGACTCCCAAATGAGGAAGATCGAGCAGACAGGGTACAACCCTGGCTGGAACACGACACCACACTCCCGCAAGTCCAACAGTCGCGGAAAAACACTAAGAAGGGAAAGACGACGACTCAGGTGAGGAGAGGGACAGAGGTAGCACACCTGATGAAACACGCAACCACAGTCCCGCATGTCCAACAATCGGCGGAACCTGGGGAGGACGACGACTCCAGGTGAGGAAGGGACATGGTAGCACACCTGATGGGAACACGCACACATCCCGGTCCAACATTCGGGGAACCTGGGGGAGGACGACGACTCCCAGGTGAGGAGAGGGACAGGGTAGCACACCTGATGGAACACGCACCACTACACATGCCATGGTACACAGCTGTGCGCGCCATATGAAACAGATTATAGAAGCAGCAGCCTCAGCGCCGAGCAGGCGGAGCCACGTGCTCCAGTAATTGCTCACACGTGCGATTTCCCAGCCGATGAATGGTATTGACGTTAGAATTGGTTGCCTTGCAGCTGTATGTTTATCTTTTAATTGCAACATATTATAATCCTGGAATTACGATGTCCGAAAAATCCCAATCATCGTCCTCGTCGTTGTCCCTAATTTGCTTGCTTCTTTCAACCTGTATCTAGCTGAAAACCTGACAGGATGTCTGACCGGATTTTTCGTCCATGTGCCAGCTGTTCTGATGACACTCTGATCTGATCTGATGACATGATGACATGATCTGATGACATTCTGATCTGATGACAGCTGTTCTGATGACACCAGATATACAGACGCACATCTGTACATACACCAGTCCCGCGCCGTGTACGTGACCCTCCTCTCCCCTCGTATGTTCCCCAGCAGCAGCAGCAGCAGCCGGGCGGGGGCGGTATGTGGACCGGCGCGCCTGCTGGTCCGCCCACCGGACAGCAGTGGGGCGGTGCCACGGGCGGTGGCGGTAACGGCGGCGGCGGTGGCGGCAACGGCGGCGGTGGCGGCGCGCTCTGGGCGCCCGGGGGCAGGAAGGATGACTGGGGAGGAGCTCCGAAACCCTGGGACGCCCGCGGAGCCGCCCCCAACGGCGACGGATGGGGTGAGCACGCGGGCAGATGTGGGAAGACATGTGCGTGTGTGGTGTTCAGGTTCAAGCCCTGAGCGCCGTATAACTAATTTGTTGAGGCGCCCTAAGGCTCTAATCATCATCATCAGGTTCAAGCCTAAGTAGGCTGTTGAGTCATGGTCTCTGAAATATGCTGAATACCGCGTTGTCCCGCACTAATTCCATCAGGATTTGCGTGACCGCATGGGTCGTGCTCACTTAAAGCTAGGAAGGAGAGACGCGATGTGGAGATGTTGACTATTTGAATGAGGATGTTTAGGGGTGGATGGGGTGGTGGCTGTGATGTCCGAAACTTATGCCCCGAGCGTTCAGGCTTGCTTAGAAATGTTTTCGTCTTGTGGCAAATCTAAAGGCCAGAGTGTGTGTCTCTGGGCGGCATGTGACCTTTGTTGTCGTCCCGCCCTTAAACCCCAATCATCATCAGAGTGTGTGTCTGCTGGCGATATAATTAATGTGTGCGTTATTCGTTACGACTTCTGCCTTCTGGCCAGATCTGACGGTATGCCCGCACCCGTCCTGACCCGTGGCTGAGTCTAACTTCCTCTCTGTCTGTATGTGTGTCTGTGTGTGGTGCAGGCAGCAAGCCGCCGTCGCAGTGGGGTGGTCCACCTCAGCACGCTCCCGGCGGTCACGGACAATGGGGAGGAGGTGACGACCGCTCGCCTCCCATGGCCAGACGATCCATGGCCT
>VOPJ01000037.1:0-53660 GCA_014673585.1 Semibalanus balanoides
AGCTGGCCACATCCTTCAAGAAGCTTCATTTCTCTTCTCCTCCAGACCTATCAACGGCCTTCAGCAGGCTGACTTTCAGCCGTCCCTCCATAGTGTCTAAACTAGACGAATGCCACACTGACAAGGAACGAGACGGGCGCCCGGCGGGAGGCCGGCGGGGAGGCACGCCAAGAAACGAAGCGTTAGTTAGTTAGGTGACGCGCCCTGTCTCCTGGGCTGTCCTGAGGCAGATTAACGAGCCCCGATTCGTCCACCTGTCACGGACGCGCTCACGGCAGCGACAGTCAGACGGAACGGCGTGACAGATTGTGACAGTCCGGCTGACAGGTCAGCGCAGCGGGGTGTGACAGACGCACGGGCCTGGGCGACAGGATGACAGAATGAGCTCGGATGTCGGACGTGACAGATGACGTTGGGAGAGGACAGAGGACAGCGCAACTGTGAAGAGGCAAGTGAATAGCTGTGAATAGATTCCAGAAGATCGCTAACCCGACCGCCATTCGCCGTTAGCCCGTAAACCCAATGCCATTTCTCGGAAAATAACTTACTCGCTAACTCATTGACCAGTTATTCCGTGAACCAATTGACATTTGTCAGCATATTGAATCAGCAACCCGTCGAAGCCGTTAAGCGGTTGGGATCCGTCGACCCGTTGACCCGTTGAGTCGTTAACCCGTCAACCCAATACGAATTCAACATGCAACCCGTCCCCGCACATCAACTCTCCATACAATTACCCAACTACCATACACAATTACCCACGCAACTTACCTATACAATCACCCATTCAACCTCTTATACAACCTCTCATACAACCTTCCATACAACTCATCCTCTTACAACCTTCCATGCAACTCATCCTCTTACAACCTTCCATACAACTCATCCTCATACAACCTTCCATACAACTCATCCTCATACAACCTTCCATACAACTCATCCTCATACAACCTTCCATACAACTCATCCTCATACAGCCCCCACCATATGACATCCATACAACTGCCCATCCCCACCGATCGCTTATAGCTGACACCTGACATGACCCTGATGATCGCCGGCCGATGACCCCCCCCGCCCTCGGTGGGCGGTGCCGCCACCACCCGACGCCCGTCATGTGGCGGTGACGGATGCCGTCATGCGTCACCCGGAGCGTCATCCGTCTTGGCGGCGGCGACAGGGCGTCGAGCGAGGCCGACGCCGCCGGCAGATCGGTGACGGACGACGGCGGCGGCGACGGCGACGGCGACGGCGACGGCGACGGCGGCGGCGACGGCGGCGGCGACGGCGACGGCGACGGCGACGGCGACGGCGGCGGCGACGGCGACGGCGACGTCGACGGCAGGGAGCAGCGGCACTGGCGGATCCAGGGGGGGCATCAGGGGCAAATGCCCCCTACCAAACTGTCTGAAATCGGAGCAAATTTACATATTTCCTGATGTAGAAGATCTACTCAATGTTTACTAAGGAAAGTTTATTTTAAAACGTCTGGCGATGCATAAGGAAAATCAATCCGATGAGTTTTGATTTTACTTTTGATGAACTTTTTGGGGGTGATGCCCTCAATGGCGCCAGAAACTAAATCCTAGGTCCGCCAATGAGCGGACCTAGGATCCCTGAAACAGGGAGCGGGGATAGGGTCAGGGAGCGGGAACAGGGAGCAGGAACAGGGAGCGGGAACAGGGAGCGGGGAGAGAGTGAGGAGAAGTTGAGACATGGGCCGCAGGGGCGGAGACGAGGAGAGACAGGAAGAAATGAGGGCAGATCAGGGAGAGGGCGGAGCTAGGGTTGGCAGTGAGGCAGATGGGAGGCGAACTCGATGTGTTAGGTAAGTGACATGGGTGGCAATCTTCCGTTAATTTACAAATGCGATGGAGGGTGAGCCTTAAAAGTGAGATGCATTTATAGAGCTGTTAGTGACGTTATCAGTGGCAGAACTATATATAACTTTATACAAACAAATATTCCAAGGGTGTCAGAAATGCTAGGATGTTTCAGCGCCATCAGAGATAAATAGGCGTTGCAAGTGTTCGTGGAATCCATAGTCCGAGCCAGAGATAGTGCCTGATGATGATGGTTTGGGCTTAAGGGCGCCGCAACAAAATAGTTATATGGCGCCCATAAGAGGTAGTGTCTGACACCGTCACGTGACGAAGAGCGATATGAGATAGATGTTTCGAGGAAGTCGTTTGCAGGCTGTACCGGGTATCTCATTTACAAGATACCATAATATACTTTAATACAGCATAAATTCAACCACCTCGCTAGTTACACCAGCTACATCTCACACAATTAATGGCAATGCACAGTAAGCACGCATGTGCATGCTTTACTACCACATTCTCTGAACAGACGGTTCGCCTTCGTTCGCCAAGGCATCCCAGACGAGCTCTGTTCGCCGAAGCCTATTCCGGCAACATCCCGGGGTCCCCGGAACTCCGGAGTCCGAACACTTCCCCGACAAGCCGTTCCATCAAGCAACTGCCACATGTCGTGCTGAAACGCGATCGTTGCTCGTTCCTCCACCGCTGCTCCTTGTAGGCCGTGGACCTGGCGGCCAAGAGTTCCCGCACTTTACGAGCCTCCAAACCTCTCACGCGCAATTGGATGAGTGCATAGATAACCCCCGCACGCGACGACGAAGCCGCGGCGGCGTTCCAGGTGGAGGGCGAACCATCGTGCCCCGAGGCAAGAAATCATCAGCCGTATAATTGGTCCGATGCGGGTTGAGCAAGCCTTTAAAAACGCCGTCCAGGGCACGATCGTGCAAATTGGCCTGCAACTTGTCATTATTTACAGATCAATTAGCCGGTGATGGCGGGCTAAGTGTCGCCCGGGGGCAGAATCACTAGGGTTGAGGGATGGCGAACAGGGCTGTCAGGCAGGGCTGAGCGATCGGGAAAGTGGGCTGTTCCGTGTGAACCCGGCTTTAGCGTTCTCGGGACGGAAGGGTGCATTGGAGGTTAGTGTCGTCAAGGAATGTCCATCGGACTATTTCACCCGAAATAAAATAGCGGAAATCGGCTGACACCTGGCGTATTTCCCAATTTTAAGGAAGTTTGGTTGACAATAATCCCTGATTTACAGGAATTAAAGATAAATTTAGTGATACCTTCTAATTTGTTGCAGCCAGGACGTAGCCAAGGGGGGACGGGGGCCATGCCCCCCCCCCCTGAGCGAAATAAATTAACACTAGATAGAATGAGATTCTCTGAAAACCCGACCCTACCCCCCCCGGTCAGCAACATATGGCTGAGGAGGAAAATGTGATTTCACACTAGATAGAATGAGATTCTAGGAGCAAAATGTGATTTTTTTCCGACGTGCCCCCCCCTGAACAAAATCCTGGCTACGTGCCTGGTGCAGGCATTTTTATATTAAAAACACAAATGTCTGAAAATATTTTAATCTTATAAAAATAAGAGCTTGATAAATTTGACCACTATTTTGATATATGGTTCGAATCAAAAATTTTGACCGTTACGATCAACCACCATTGGTGTCATCGTGGTAAAGCCGAAGCGCGGCAGGCGCGGAAGGCGATCCTTCGAACGCTCAACACGGCACCATGGATGTTGCACGCACGAGCGAACATGTTTTCTGAAGTTCTGCAGGGAACTGTCAGAGTCGTGGATAACCGTCACGAGAGCATCTTTCGACTTCGAGGCCGAGTTTCATGTACTTTATTGAAGAAAAATCTGCCGCGCGATAATACCTATCACAGGCGCTGGTATACACTTGTAAGCACTTGGCTCGACACTTCTAGCTATATGCGACATAACCGATGTAGTGCTGCAAGGTGCTACACGTGGGGTTGTTGCCAAGCGTTTCACTCTTACATTCTTAGTGGCGCCTTATTTCGCGTTAGACACGACATGTTTTGTTTACATAAGGCGATATAGCGCAACATTAGGCGATACAGCACCGCAAAGTGTCTACAACGCGAGAACGTTGCCATGCTGAGAGACCGTTTCCCCAGCCAGAAGCCAGCTGCAGCAGAGCAGGGAGCGCCTCCTCGCGCAGCTCGACGGCAGGCCTCTCTCACCCCATCCTGTTGTCCGTGTTTTATCGCTGACATCCCCCTGTCATTCCGCCAGTTATTATCTGCAGTAATGGCGCATTTGTCACTTTAATGGGGCACTCCTTATCCGTTTATTATGGCTGGTGCCGCTCGCTCCATCATATTATGGGCCGGCCGGCGCCGCCGCTCGTCGCCGCTCGTCGCCGCTCGCCGACGCTCTCCCGAGCGGAGGTGTCCGGCCATTTTTCCAATTTGCGACGCTGGCCGGCCGACATATTGCGCCGTTTCGGCCGCGGATGACTGTATTTGTCGACAGCGCGCAGGGGTTGGCCGCCGGCCACAGAAGGAAATTGGAGAGGGCCCGGAGAGTTAAGTGGAATGTCCCGAAGATGGAGATTCGAAAATTAGGAAAGTATTGGGCCAAGGGTGGAATGTACAAAATAACTTTTCCCAAGAATGGGAGAACGGTACGGTTAAATCAGTTATCATGTGGGCATGAGATATGTATTGAAGTTCTGCGGGCTGGCCGAGCTCGTGATGCACTTCCTACACTCAAAGGACAGTTGGCGCTGGGTCCCGGGGCGTTGGCACTGACAAACTGTCATGGACATTGGACAGTTCGACAAGGCAATGTGGTGAATGTTCAATTTATGGTACGAGCGCTGCCTACGCAATTGGAGATAAAAATACAAAATACTATCAACGCAAATCAATCTGCCTTTATCTTTACGGACTACAGTCACATTTTATATTATCCCGCAATCTCCCTAGTTGCAAAACGATTAGAAAAAATGACTTAAGTTTGACGTAAAACATGTCATGTCTATATCGTACAAACAAAAGTGAATAATCACATCATACGATGAAATATAGACACCATCCACACCGCATAACGCCACACCCTGCACGATGCCACAACAGTGAACAACCAACAGCATACCGGGAAAATCACTCATCACATCGAACGACGCCGCATTTCACCCAGCCAATCAATCAATCCCTCGCTGCGCAGAGCCGGACCCATCCAACTCCCCGATGACCCCGTCCCGCTGACAGCCTCCGGTACGGCGTGCACGCCTGCGTTCCATCCATGGAACCTCCCGAGCCTGCGAGCCATCTGTCGGCGTGGCGTCATGCATTGCAAAACACCATAAATCCCAGTCGACCGAGCCCTGCACCGCCAACCGGAGGCATAAGCAGACCGCCGATTCGGCTGCCGATACAGTCCGGAGCGGGTATCGGATGTCAACTGGGGGCTGACGGAGCTGTGAAGGTTGTGTGGTCTACGGCGGCCCGGGGGCGGGTGACGGTTGGTTTTGGATGGCTCGGGGGCGGGTGACGGTTGGTTTGGGATGGCCCGGGGCGGGTGACGGCTGGTTTTGGATGGCCCGGGGCGGGTGACGGTTGGTTTGGGATGGCCCGGGGCGGGTGGCGGTTGGTTTTGGATGGCCCGGGGGCGGGTGACGGTTGGTTTTGGACGCTTGGCTTTGGACTCGATCGGCTGCACTCTTGGTGAAGTATTGCCGGGCTTATGCGATGCGCCGCTCTGGGGCCGTCTGGGAAAAGGGTGCACGTCGCAGACAACTCATGACCGGGAGCGAGCCAAGTGGGGCATCGGAAGCGAGCCAAGTGGGGCATCGGGACTATGGCGCACTCGGAAAACGACTGAAATCCGCTGAAAGTAGACACATTTGCTTATTCTAAAGGCAGTCTACGCAACGTATCATTGAGGGAATGTTATTTTAGATCAATTCTTATCGCAAAGTGAAGCGAAAACCGTTGATTTTTGAACTTGGTTAAGCATCCCGAAATTTGCAGCCCTCAAAAGTCAAAACCAACTAGCCGACCGTTCTGGATCCGGTACCGCCCCTGTGCCAGGCGGCCGATATCACGGAGATTGACCTGGCACTGAACTGCAGACGGAACATGACGGAACTAACTGCAGCGGCTCGGACTTCCGCCTTAGGAGGGACATATCCCAACGAACACCCCATATCACCCATCACCCATCACCCATCACCCATCACCCATCACCCATCACCCATCACCCATCACCCATCGCACCGGGCATCACCACCACCACGACCATCACGGATCACGGCCGATACGCCATCACCGGGGCATTCACCCATCAGGCCATCACCCATACCATCACCATCCCCATGCCATCACCCTCACCCGGGATCACCCATCAGCGGCGCATCAACCGCATCACCCATCACCATCACCCATACGCCATCCACCCATCACCATCACCATCACCATCACCCATCACCCATACCCATGGCACCCATGCACCCATCACCCATGCACCCATTCACCAGTCACGCATACCCATCACCCGGTCAGCGATCACCATCACTGGCATGCACGCCATCACCATGGCACCCATCACCCATCACCCGATTGCCCATCACCCATCACCCATCACCCATCACCCATCACCCATCACCCATCACCCATCACCCATCACCCATCGGTTGTCAGTTGTCGTTCGCCGCCTGAGCGATCGGCGAACGCGACCTCTCCGAAGTGCCATCAAAATGACGAGTGGCCTCCATTTCAGATAGCGAATGATTGACCCGCACACATCGATCTCGCCAATGGCGCGTGAAATGTTCCGACCAGCGATAACGAGACGTTATGGTTTTGTTTAGTTCGAACCCGACCTCGTCTGGTTTCGCTCACCGCACAACGGAGGAGAGATGTAGTGATGAGTGCGTTCGGAGAGGAGGAAAAGGTGGTGGACTGCTAACAGGCTCGTAGTTCATATGCTTGGGAGCGATGAATTAAGTAAAACACGTTTGTACCATTATTTAAAGGGAGAGCGCCACCTCGCGGGCCAAAATGTAGTTTTAGTGTGTATCGGTAGATTAAACGTGTCCGATTTCACTTAAAAAGTCTGACTCCCGAAACTCCCCCCATTAGATTAAAAATATATTAACACCTTCAATGATTGGCAATCATTCGTAAAATGTGAGTCGCCTCCTCACTTTTGTAATCACTTCTTTATGGACTATAATTTTCTGTAAAATATTGCAAACTCATCATCAACATTCCGTCAGTGAACATTAAAATTGAAATGCCTATGCAGTTAATTATATTGTCAACAATCTTAGCCTTTTTCATTATCAAAACAGCAAGAATGGCTATGGCTCGACTTTTGGCGTAAAAGTTAAGTGACATTGCCTTATAATAACACAGATAGACTTTTCAGGGTCAAGTTTCGGTGAATTCGTGTGCTTCCGCTTTGGGCGCGCTACTTGGACACATAACCGTTGCGTCAAAACAAGATGCAAGCAGCCATTCATAATTAAGTGCTGAGCACAGCTCTCTGGGACCAACGTTTTGGAGTCATTTTTTTTCGATGCATTGCTTTAGGGCAAGTTTGAGCAAGAGCATACATGATTGTTAATTCCCGCCATTCATTTCAGACGCTTTTTTGGAAATCCTCCGGAGGTGGCACTATCCCTTTAAGTTGTGTTTCAGATCAGTGGCGGATCTACGTTAGGGCAAAACAGGCAATTCCCAAAAACAAATCAGGTAGGCACTTAATGTTTTGCCTTCCCCTAGACGGTCGGGAGATTTGGTGTTGGTTGCCGAGAAGTCGGTGATTTAAACGGCGGCCCCCGTTCAGCGACTCGCTGGCGCGCGGCGCTGGACGACCGACAGGGCACTGGGCCACTCGACGCCCCGCCGCGCGCCACCACCGTCAGCAACTCTAATCTGACGAAATGGTGCGAAATTTTATCCACCCCAAACTCGAAACCTAGATCCGCCACTGTTTCAGATAATCCAGACAGGTAAAATATGATAAGAATCATGCTAAGAGTGTCGCGAGAACTTATTTCGTACCAATCTCAACAGCCATGAATGCCAGCTAGCTTTGTGTGAATCCCAGTCCCAATTTCAAGCATTCTAAAAAAAAGCACAACGATGAACGGAATACATCGCACTATTTCTAGCATGCTGCCATAGTGCTTTAATTTTACTTTGATATATGACTAGTAAAGCATGCGTGGCATGAAGCAGACGGAGCGGGTAATTACATTTGTGTCAGGCAAAAGATTAGCATTGTTGTTTGCTGCAATAGTAAAGCTCTACTCAAATGCACCTTTCTGTGACTTTGAGTTATTTTTCGGTCTGATTCTGTCAAGATCGTTGGGACAGCGGAGATGAATTCGAAATCAAATCACGTGCTTATTCCAGCGGGCATCTATTTTAGTTTATTTATGGGTGGTTTACGTGTCTTTAGTTGGGTTAAACATTTTCACGGAGCCTATACCATGTGTTAATTTGCGACAAAGTTATCAGTGTATACCTTTGCATAATTAATGCAATGAAACGGGAAATATACCTGAAACCCATCACCGGCGCAAGCAAGCAAGCAAGATGAAGACGGAATTTGGCCCATCTGTAAGACTACGCTTGTTCGAACGCTTCGCGTTCTCACTCACTCCGTCTGAAATATGCATTTAAAATGTAGCTTAACACGAGAAAGAAAGCGCTGACCGCTTACCAAGTAAACACACTGTTTCTCTGATGCTGATTTGTGAAACGAAACGCGTTATACTAATTTGTTTTTTCTTTTAATTACGATGATATATTATTAGCACAAATTATAATTTCGATTTGGTAATGCATTTTATCTAGGATCAACTTTTAACGGAAACATTCATCTGCATTCTGCACGAGTTGCATTTTCAAGATGCCTCTTTGTCCGCGTATTACGTGGAACAATTTCCAAGTGTCAAATTTTTCCTCGGCCCGCGCGTGCCCGCATCACCGACAGAACATTTGGCTCGCGGAAGATTTTCTCCAGGTTGGAACTGCCGGGGCGCTATCAAGTCCACCAAATATGTGCAATAAAAACAATAAAATGTCCTGATATCGCCCCGACTGCGCCGTCGGCTCGTTTCAAAGCGATTCCCCGGCCATTTAGGAAATAGAAGTGGATTTCGGGCAACTTTTTATGGCGCTCTTAGATGTAAAACGCCTGGCAAACGGCCGCGCCGCCGACCAAAGTCATCTTTCTCATATAAAGGTGCTGGAATCTTGATAATCGCGTGCCGGCGCCGGAATATGAATCGTCCGTAATCACGGTGTTTGGTCGCGGGCTGGACGCGATGTGCAATTTGGCGTCACCGCCCGAACGACCGCAGCTCTAATTGGAAGGGCCGTCAGCACAAATGGCCTCTCAGCAGACAAAAGACGGCCACGGCAGGGCGGCACAAGATGTCTCCAGAGTCAGGGAGAGGTAGTACACAATGCCTCCGACCTCGTGTGGGAGCACAGTCTGCTGAGACATCATGTCGGAGGGCAATATGACGCAGCTGCAGCTCTCTGTGCGCGGCGCATAAGTGGCAGACGCGCCGCACTGCGCCATTCTTTTCCTACATCATCTGATCATCTCCTATAAGATCTCGACGGGCACGGAATAGCGCACTGGTGCATCGTCTTATAGCATCATGAAATGTATGAAAGAGTGGGCGAGCGCCGAGCCGGCACTTATAGCTACAATACATACATATAAATAACACTGTCCAGTCTCAGTATAGCAGCATGTAGGGTAATGCAGTGTGCTGAAACAGGAGGTTATAGGCACACGATACATGCCCTTCTGACCAGAACATGTGCCGAAGATTCGAGACCAGAAAATATGATCCAAGATCCACTGGATCCATGACAAAAATGGCCCTGCAGATCCAAGATCCACAGAATCCCACAACAAAATGTCCGCAGGATCCAAAGATCACAGGATCCCACGACAAAATTGTCCTGCAGGATTCAAGATTCACAATATATCTGTAAGATCAGGAACCAAAAACACAATCAAGGATCTAAATACCAAAAGTTACTGATTACAAAACTAGCATATAAATTGCAATTATTTGCAGTTGTATCGGTGGGTTTTATGGTGCATTCTACATCATTAACGGTCTGCAAAATCCCAAACTTTCCACACAAAAATTCAGGATCCACAAGATCCAGCGACACTTCAATTAAAAGAATCCTAGATCCATAATATCCAACGATAAATTTTCTGAACAAGATCCTGGATCCATAGGATCCAACGACACATTTTCTGAACAAAATCCTGGATCCAAAAGATCTAATAACAAATTTTCTGAACAAAATCCTGGATCCATTGGATCCAACGGCACATTTTCCGAACAAGATCCAGGATCCAACATGATTCCGGATCTTGGATCCTAGGTATCTTGGATTTTGGACCTTGTTTGGATCCTGACACATGTCTGATACTGACCAGACAGGAAGTCCAGAGTGCTGAGACAGTTGGCTGGAAGGAACAAGATGTAGGGGTGGTTTTCCCATGTAGGCAAGGCAGGCAATGTCTACCCAGTTGGTAGCTTTCTTCCGATACCGATATTTATCTTCCCTCTTTTGATTTCATTTTTATTATTATTTATTATACGGCTTTCTGCAATCGGAATGGGCTGATCTAGGAGCAAATTCCGAAATTTTTCAGGAAAATTTCCAAGGCTAGAACGTAATTCTAGCCGCAAGTAATAGGGTTATACTTGTTGGTATGCGGCCCGGTGTGAACCCGGCCAGTATGTGCGATACTTTAAAGGCGGGCATTATGGCGATACTTTTGAGACAGACTGTACGCAGCCTCAGCAGGTGGAACATCCTGCTGGAGGAGCCCCTCAGTTTCTTCGACGTGTTCTTCCGCTGCAGGGAGATTCTCTAAAAAGACCACGAAGCCATTGGGTTTGGGAGAATGGACTAGTTGCAGGCTACCTAACCCACTGTGTTTATGTATTTGATGGAATGCAATTTCAAAAATATATCAATTTTTATGAATTTTCAATATAATGTAAATTCCTCTGCATTATCAGAGTTTTAAATAATTAGATATATATATATATGCGTAATATAGCATTCTGCTTTCTGATTGGTTGTGACGACAGTAGGCAATATTTCAAGCGATCAAAGTCATACCTGAGGTAGTGTTAAGCAGTTCGGTTGACACATTTATTTTAAATATGAAGGTTCAACTGACAAATAAACAAAACATTTATCGCACGGAAATCAAAGCACGTGATATGGCGGATTTAAGCTGATGTCATTTAATTTGTCATCATGTAACTTTTCAGAAGCAAACATACAACTAAAATTGTAGAATTCTACTTTGTGACCAAATCAATAATCTTAACGGCAATTCAAAGGTATTTTAACGGATTGCTACAGCCAAACGGATCCTAAAGATGATCTAGATATCTTCCCATGCAAGCTCTGGACCCGACAGAAGCTGTTTCAAAACAACATGAAGGGTACAGTCGCACTTTGCAAGTGGTTTCTGGGACAGTGTTTCAGTGAGGGCAGCATCCAAATTTCAGCCCACTGAACAACTTCCTGTGGAGGTAACTAAAAGATTTGTAGGTGTTTAAGAAGAATCTCCAGACCAGGAAGTAACTAAAGACAGCCGTGGGAGCTGCAGTGTGGACCATCCCCATGGCCCGTAAGTAAGTAGCTTGGTGAGTATGAGGTGGAGGGCAGAGCTGTGCCTCAGCTGAAACGGAGCCTATCTCGAACATGTGCTGAAGAGGATATTAAGATGACGCTTTGTGTTTTGAATATACACAGCATAAATCTCCATGAATTTCTGAGCAGTTTGTTATGCAATTGAACAGTAAATCAGAGGAAAGCGCTTAACCATTTGTATTTGCCACGGGAAATACCCAAAACACCATCCTTTTTCATAGGCCGGTGCAATATCATTGCTAATTGATGTCACTACATACATCAAGTGGTTTTAAAATAATAAACTTTTACATACAAATGTCTCGAGAAATATTGATTTGTATGCCAAATGATGTAAGGCACGTTGATCAGCACATTTGTTTTATTATTTTACAAATATTCACCAAACAACCTGTAACTAGACCATTGAGACGATACCAACGCTCCAGAAAAATTAAATTACAAATTTTGTTTATTCTAGGTACTTTAAACTATTCCACGTATCAGTTGCCACAATGCAAAGACGTCTGAGCTTTTAAGCACTATAGGCTTGATGAGCGAGATGAGCTTTTATCCACCATAAACCAAGATATACAGAAACAATTTGTTTTATTTTGGCTGCACACAATTGATCCAAAGCATAAAGCCTCACGCGTACCAGCTCAGTCATCGTGAAATGTCTTTATATGATACGCGGAATAGTGTTTAGCAAGTAGCTGGTTTTGTTGCTATCATTATCCAAAACAGTTCATTTCTGCTGCATCATACAAATTCCGTTTCCTACCAGTCCAGCTCCAAAATATCATCGAATGCCGATACATCAGCCCGTCTGCAAATCACGCCCTCCCAGTCAGCCTCCCGCTCGGCGCGGTGGTCAATCGAGGCCCGTTTGGTCACGCTCGTGTCCATTGAGAGTAGATGGTGTCTATTCAACACCATCCATCAGTCTGGTCACAGCTGGGCCGGACGCCTGACGCCGACAGACACAGTGTTTGGTGTGCGCACCATGATACGGCACACTGGCAGTGGCACGCCACCGGCGGATCCAGAACGGTGACACGCCACATTGCATCGCCAACGGTGCATCCAGAACGGCAAACAGACAGTTTTCGGGGCAAGTCCTGAAACTTGTTCCAAATCGACACAATATACTCCAAGATCTTGACCAAGACCAAAACCAAGACAATGCAAGAATCCAGGTCGACAATGTGACATTATACAAATCAAATTTCGTTGGTTTGTGTGAATGGAACTAGCAAAACGAGCTTTCCCTGATAATAAAATGCAGAAATTCACATTCAAAATCAGAAAATGTATCGACTATCGTCAAACTTTAGTCATTTGTATAGGCCTCCGTCCCCGTTGTCACCGCCACTGACGGTGCGAACCATGACACACCTCTGCATCGTACCACCGTGACTGGAGGCGGCATGGAAGGACGAGCGATTAATCTCGCGCCCGGCAGGCAGCGGCGGCTGCTGCCATCGTGTGCCGCCGCTGCCGCCATGATCAGGGCGGCATCCCCGGACGGAGGAGGCGTCATCAATCGTCACCAGTCATCCATCATGGCAGCGGCTACCGCGGTGGTGGATGACGTGGTGGTGTAGCTGGAGAGGATGCTGGGCGAAGGAGGGTGCGAGGGAGGGTGCGAGGGAGGGCTTGTGCAGCCTCAAGGAGGAGAGAAAGAGCTGAAGTCACCAAAGGGTGGATGCCCGAAACTTTGCGTCACGCATTGTGGGTAGGATTAGTGACTTAAGTAACCCACATCCTGAGAGAATGGCTAAAATGGTTGTAGTGCCAAATTCCAGGAAATTGGACAAAATACCTAGAGGAAGTTGGATACTTTATTTCCTTCCGCATTAATAATTGCAATACAAAATATATATTCACAAGTTGCTCCGACTTTGAGATCAGTATTAACCCTCGCCCTGGAAGGGGTCTTTTGACCCCAGCTCCTGATATCTTTTTTTTTGGGGGGGGGGGAAGCAGCGGTAAAGTGGCGGTACGCAGCGGCGCCAAATTTAGTGCAGCTATTCGGGCATTAATTAACTGCTTTTTGTGAAAGTTTTATCTCAGGTCAGGTCACCAGGTCACGACAACACAAATGTTTGTGGTCGTGCTAAAGCCATTCTTTGTCCGAAATATTTGAAAATTTCAGGTGTTTATAGGGTTATAAGTACTTACAATTCGTAAATAAAAAAATTGTATCGGCGACCGAAGGTCAGATCAATTTTCTGGCATCCCTATTATAAGAGAATATGAAAATATACAAATGCTTCCTTTTCAGAGAATATGCCTTGGATCAAGGCAATTATTTCAGAAACATGTAATCTTAGCTCATTCTTAATGAACCAGGTGCAATTCCTTCTCAATGACCTCTGCAAGGTTATACGAGGTCATATGAGGTAATCAACAACTGTTAATAATAACTCTTAATAAAATATAGATAGAGACGTGCAGATGACATCACTGCGTTTTTCTCGGCGAACTGCGTCGCCCCATGCAACATGACCTACCTGGATCACTAAATGACCTTGACCTGAGGTCAACTCTTGAAATTGACCTAACCAGGTCACCATTAATATGATTCAAATGGCCTTGACAAGACAAAGACGACAGTGTTAACATTATTGCTTAACTTTATTAGGTAAAAAGTAAGTTGCGACAAAACTTTGCAAAAATAACATTTTTGACCTTCGATGACCTCTGGAGCCCTAACCATTGACCTGAGCTAACATTTGAGGGCACGTTAGCGATTCAATTTTGCATGAGCTTTCATTGATTTGCGTTTGTTCCTGGCTAACATAGTTCTCGAGATATTTGGCAGTGTTCGAAGCGAAGTCCTAGAGCTGAAAAATTCGACCTTTGATGACCTCTGGTAACCTTAATATTGACCTGAGCCAAAAATACTCGAAGGAACTTCAAATGTCCATGTCGAGAGCTTTCAAACATTTCCTTTTCAGCGTCTTTCTAACCACTTAAGTTCTCGAGCTAGACGGTGATTATTTTTACCCCCTTCCTTACCATGGCGAAATTGTCTCAGATGGCCAGCATGGCGTGGGTTAACGGTAATTGTCGGCCGTGTGGGTCCTCCTTTTAACATTTATTTAAGCCTCAGCCATATCCACACCGACTGCCTACCGAAATGACAGACACAACAAAAGTGATTTTCTGATAACACCAGACACCAGTCCTCAGACAGACCACGTGCTTGCTATTTGCCATGTCACAGGGTAAAACTAAAACCATAACCAGGAAGGCCTGATCCGCAATCACTCACCTTCACCATGGTGAAAGTCCTCAGATTTAAACTCCATCACCCAAACGACTTACGGCACATTCACCTTCATCGTCACTCACATAGCACGTCTGTTCAACTAATGACCTTCTGGCGCGGCCTGACCCTACCGGCTACCTCGGAGCTGATCATGGGCGTCGAAAGCGGGGGAACGAGGGGGACGCGCCCCCTCCCCTCCCCCAAGTGGAAAGCATCTCTCCAACCATTTTTGGGTTTTAACATTACGTCTATGGGAGTTGCATGGAAAGAAACGACTTCAAAATGCCTCCGTCCCCCCAACTTTCGGAAGTTTGCGACGCCCCTGAGCACTGATCAGTGTCGGATCCAGGATTCGGTTAACGGGAGGGAGCGTAACGCAGCAATACTGGGCCAAACACCTTGGTAGGTCCCCGGAATCTTGGAGGACCGTAGACTTGATAAAGGCTAGGGCTCAGTAGGCCTCGGTTTCTCAGTAGGTCAAATATGTTTTCTGCATGAGACATTGGCTCCACTGATCTCAAAATGGTCCCGCGAAATACTGCTATGTGCCCTCTCAACTCTGAATTGGGCCTCTAAACGTTAACAAGAGCCTTCAATAAACGCTCCACCATGTACCTTTTCGAGGCTCAATGGGGTATGACTTCATGCTCTTCCCTCCCCCTGGATCCGCCTCTGCCACCAATGACACCTTCCTCCCACGTGGCGTCCACTTGCGCCTCGCCACGGTCCCCTGACCCCTGACCTTGCGCGCGGCGCCAGGCGGCTCTTTTGACGAGGAGCGCGCCGCTGCTTTGAAGACGCCGCCGGGGCGCTGGGACGCCACGCACCATTGTTGCTCGAGGATTGATAGTGGTCCTGTGGCCCGGGCGGAAAATCGTGTTTTGAGCCGGGGACGTGGCGCTGAGTAGCAAGCTTGTGAACATCACGTTCAGGAGGTTGTTGACTGCACGAAAGGACAGTTGGCCGGATGGGATGGAGGAGGGGGGGGGGGCGTGGGGACGGTGCCCAGCTGAGGACACGTGTGGTGCGTTAACTGAGGGAAGGTTGTGTTTTGGTAACTACTTATGGCATGACAAAACTTGTGTATGGGTGGTTTCTTTGCCGAACATCATGTATAATACAATTGAAAGATAAACATACTTAGGTATGTCATTTCAGAAAAATTTCTCCTACAATGTCCAAACCTATCGTCCAAGACATGCGTCAGCTGTCCTCCGAAACTGTCCAAAAATCATTGCGTTGTCTAATTGTCCAAAATGCCAGCAAAGGTCATTATATGAATATACAAAAATCAGTTATCAGTCCTAATATATGCATACAAATAACATTTTGACAATACCGTTACATTAAATATCCGAAACCACAATCATCATACCTATATCCATTTATATACAGGTAAATATGTAGGTATTGATAAAATGTAACTAGGTAAGTGGTATTCACTACAGGCCATCCTTGGGAGTTGGATGTCCGAAAATGTCCAAAGAAGTAAACTTTGGTCCGTACGAAACCGAATCGGTCTTCGGACAAATTCGGATTTCCAAAAATGTTTGCACCGATTGGCTCCACTACAACATACACAACACATATCGCATCACATATCAGTTTGAGTTTGCAAAATTATCAGATACTTTTGGACTTTGGCCCCCACCCAAACCATCGGTTGCCCCTCCGAAGCTACCATTCTGTATCCGCCCCTGCATATCACACATCACCTGTCAGCACGTGTATCAGTCGCCCATCCCACCTCGCACCACGCGCGCCGTCTCGCTCCGACTCAGTTCAACGGGATAGTGCCATCTCTGAAGGATGGATTTATAAAAAGAACTTAAATTAATTGTGGGAATCAACTCTTGCTGTAATGTATACTGTTGCTCAAACTTACCCGAAAGCAATGTATCGGCAAAACATTTTGTTTATTTCCGACTCCAAAACCTTGGTCTCAGCTGTGCTCAGCACTAAATTCAAGATGGCTGTTCCCATCCTGTTTGGCGCAACTGTTATGTGTCCAAGTAGCGCACCCAAAGCCGAAGCGTGCGAATTCGCCGAGACTTGACCTTGAAAAGTTTATCTGTGTTATAAGGTAACGTCACTTAACTTTTACACCCAAAGTCGAGCCATACACATTCCTTGCTGTTTTGATAATGAAAAAAGCTAAGATTGTTAACAATATTATTATCTGCCGAGCCATTTTAATTTCAAAGTTCACTGGCGGAATCGGGAATGGTGATGTTGAGTCTGCAATATTCAACAGAAATTCAAAGTCCGCAAAGAAGTGATTTAAAATAGTGATGAGGCGACTCCAATTTTTACGAATAGTTGCCAATCATTGAAGGTGCTTATATGAGTATGTGAAAAAAAATAACCTTGTGTTCATGTTATATGCTAATTAAACTTTAAATCGGTATCACAATTACATTAATACATTCCGACTTGCGTCGTTTTCAAAATGGCATGAAACAGCTTTTGTATGGGTGGTTTCTTTGCCGAACATCGTGTACAATACATCACAATGGCATAGATACAACATATACAACACATATCGGACAACACAATTGATTTAGAATACAACACACTTATAGGGCCTTGACAACACACAACAAACAAAACAATTGATTTTGAAAACGAAGCAAGTCGAAATATATTAATGCAATTTTTGATACTGATTTCAAGTTTAATTAGCACATAGCATGAGCAGAAGGTTATTTTTTCACATACTCATATTAATCATGCTCAAATATGCCATAGCTCGCCTACAACAATTGGTAGAAGGATCTAATGTATTATTTGATCTAATGGGGGGGGGGGTTCGGGAACCAGACTTGGCAGGTGAAATCGGACACGCTTAAACCGATACACACCAAAACTCTACATTGGCCCGCGAGGTGTCACTCTCCCTTTAAACGGGAGCAAACTGTGAGCAAGAGCATGAACAAATTATTCGTGACCAAAATACATATGTGCCAAAGATTTTGAAGTCTTTGCCGATGTACCGAAGTATTAAAAAACACACATATTCACTGTCAGAGGTGGTTGCAGGGAGTGTTGGTTCTCTGGGTCTCTTGGACTTCATAACGAGCAAAATCAGCCAAAATGTACACTTTTCCTTAAAGGGACACTGCCTCTTCCGGATGATATCGCAAAAACAGGCTTAAACAAGACCTAAGGACTACTTATGATTCTTAATTGCCATTAAACTCTTATCCAAAAAGCGCAAATAACAAAAAACATTCATAAATTTCATACTTTTAAGAATCTAAACACTGTTTACATTTATACACACCACTACGTACATGGAAGCGTTTGCTCAAGTTAACTGTAATCACAGAGAAGGATATCAACTTGAACTGACCAACCGTCAGCTGACGCTATTGCAATTGGATGAGACGCCGATCGCATTATACATTGCTTGGTTCCTGTTAACTGAATCTAGCCATCTACCGCATTTGAGCTAGCCATGGAAAAACGTTGAATAGACTCTTTTCCATTTATCTCCGGAATCGGAAAAACTAATCATAGAAAAACCTCGTCGGAAAAACTTCATTAATGCGACAAACAAAATCCCTTCGCAAAAGAAAAAAAACTTCTTACATTAACTTTCCTTATTGTATCAACCTTTCCATCATGCGATCATTGTGTAATAGTCGGTAGCGGACTCACAAACCTCATTCTGCTGAAGAAAATAACTTTGAACGGCCATATTGGCGACTGCGCGAATTAAAATAAAAAACACGACTTCATGGCTATCAAATCGGCTGTTCTTTAACATATCAAATTTTACCTTTGAGTGGAAAGTGTCCCTTTAATTCAAAGAAACTTACCTGCATTTTATACAGCTTTCCACAAAACTCATGTTTCAACAACTGATACAAAAGAAGTAGTGAGAACTATAACCTTATGCTCATGTTGCGTTAACCCGGCAATGACTGTGGGGGGGGGGGCATTTAACACCCCTGAAGAACTTCCGTAATAGCTCAAAAACCAATAGCGCTGGCAACGTGAAACTCTCTTTATCTTCTTTTACATCAACGTTACGTCTTCTGTGCAAAAATGAAGCAATTTGTTTTGTTTTTGCATCAAGATGCAGCAAAGTTAGAGACGTCACTTTAACAGATCGTACAAATGCCACATATTGAGTAAAATGCATTAAAAACGTCAAAAGATAGCAAATAACCAGGAATACCACATTGATATCTCGGATGTTTGAATATTTTGGTTGTTGATAAAAAATCGATACAAATTCAAAGCCACACACAATTTTTTTTCTTCAAAAATAATAAGAAACGAAATACATGTCAAAGAAATTACTATACCACTTCGCAGCTTAAGGTAAACAAAACTTCGGTCATCAACTTGTCCTTTCGGTCATCAACTTTTCTTTTAAGCCTATTAATGAGCTTAAATCAGGCACAATAAGACATGAAATGTTTTCTGACATAAATTTGGACAGAATTCTTAAAAAAATAACACTATTTTCCATTATTGCACAAGGCTGCAATTACTTGATTATCGCACGTAGAGGTGGCGGACTCGTCAAGGTCATTGGCTGGAAGAAAACTGAACTTTGAACGATGATATTGGGCGATTGGGCGCGAAAAAAAAACGGACTTCATGGTGCTTATTAATTTTCAAATCCGATTGTTCTTTAACCCGCGCGTTACTGGGGTGAATTCTGCAACGCGAGTTACTGGGGGGGGGCTATTTATAACCCCCTCTGATCTCCGGAACTACGGGACCGATCTTATCAATTCAAACAGCATTAGATAGCCCTGTTTCTTTTGTTGAGGGAAACATAATATTGTTTACCTCAGGGTCACCGATGACGTCACAGGTCACGTCAAAGACAAAATGTTTGACCGTGTCATCAAAGTCCGGTGGATGCAATCGTCGCACAAAAATGCGATATTGAACGCGTAATCAGTTGATGAATCGGTACGATTCGTGTATTTAACACTTATAATTACCGTTCTAAGCTGGTTTTGATCCTGGGTCAGGTCAAGGTCATCCGAAGTCACGAGGTCAATCTGCATATTACGGTCATTAGGAAATGTAACACATGTATATGAGTTCATTTTTTTTACTACACTTCGCGTTACTGTAGAACGCGAAAAATGACTATAGAACATTTTTTTTCTTCATACAAATAGAATTACAAGGCAAAAAACAAAAATGCAATTTGTGTGCATGGTTGTGCTGTAGAGGTGGTCGAATTTTGACTTTGAAAGGTTGGAAGTCAGTTATTTGTGAAGATATCGACTTCAAACTTGCTATACATATGCATTGCACTCTTCTTGAGCATATATGTTTCTTTTCTTTTTTTAAATTATGATTTTCTTATTAAAAAAATATTAAGATTTCACCAAATTTTGAGTTTCAGTAAATTTCGAAAATCCGAGATTGCAGTGTGATAGCCGAGTTCATCATTTGCCATTTGGTATATCACAATTGAAGTCATATTATAAACTGTACTTTTGAGAGCGATTCCCGCAAAGCCTTATTTTTCAGCCAAAAATGCAGACCATGACGTCACACTAACGTGATTCCTGTTTGACCTATATCGTAGCCTCATCTTTTTCCTTCGGGCAGCATGTGTAAAATTGATGTAAAATAAGGTACTGAATGTTAGGTGACGATATCGCTGTTCGTTTAAGAGATATTGTAAAATAACGGGAGAGGGCTATAAATAGCCCCCCCAGTAATTCGGGGGGTTAACATATCAAATTGTACTTTGAACAGGCAGTGTCCCTTTAATACTAATAATTAAAGCAATGCTCAGATTATCGCTTAATCAAATCAAAACTCATGTCGAACAATTTTTTTTAGCAGATTTCTTAGTGCACAAAGAAACGGAACATGATTATTTTTCTCTATTATGAAGAAGGACGACGATTTCTTCTTTAATATCACGAAATATGGAAAATTTGGTTATACTTCCGATGATTATCCTCAACAATATTTTAGCCCATTTTGGATCCGCAAGAGCGCACTGAAGCACCATTGGCATGGTTGACTGGTATCTCGCTAAATCTCAGCATTGCCGAAATTAAGCGCACCGCAAGCACCGCAAGCCTTGCCGCATGCATTGCTGCATTCTTGAGTGTATTCAACCACACCAATTTGTGAGCTGAATACATTATTTTGCCGAGGTCAAGAACAACATGGGAACTGACATTAAGTAGCCAGGCAGTTCAGTTTAGGTTTTAAGTCAACCGGAACTGAATTTAAACCAAGCTCGAACTCTCATGTTATGAGCTTTACCATTCCAATACACATATAAGCACCAAAACAATATCAATCTTGGCTGTCACACGAAGCTTATATTGCGAGTGTAACGGATCTCGAACAATATACAATGACATATAACGTCACTACGCTGCATGCATGACATAAGTGATATTGAAAACCACCAACCCATAGCCATACCCCATAACTCATCACCAGACCTCACTGCTGTGTACAAACCATTCATCAGCACTCTCGCTCTCGCCAACATCCACGCCTTGAAGCGCGAACCCGAAGCAGGCCACGCCTGTCCTGACACGTGATTTATACCCACATTGCTTTCCATTACCACCACCACGCATCGCACAAACACAGCCGAGTACCCCTACCACCGCATCCGTTCACAATCCCCTCTGTTCACAATACCCATTCAGCGGGAGACAACTCCTCCCTCGGGCAGCACCATCTATCAGCGATCTAAAAGACAGACCCGGCGGCCTGACAGCCAGTTGCTGGTGATCCGTTTCGCGGTGTCTCTAGTGGCGGGTGCGCTTGTCAGCGACTCTGTGGGCCTCTCTTCGCGTGCCAGCGGCGGATCCAGACGGGAGGAATGGCGTCTGGTGCCTCACTGAAGTATAGACAGCAGGCATCCTCATGGATCGGCTGCACCCATGGCTGCCCACTCAATTCTTCTGTTTGTCTGGGTTGGGTATGCATTTCTTTACTTTTCATGGGTACTGGGTGGGCATGGGTATGGCAATTTTGGAATAAAGTCGCTAAGCGTTATTTTTTATTTGACACCAGATGTTTAACCAGGTATTTTTTAATGATATAGGACACTTAAACACAATACTTTGGCAATTCTATGACAACAATACAACGTGGTAAGTAATAGGGGAGTACGAGTTTTTAAAATCATATCCGATCCTAAGTCTGATCCAGTATGATAATGCTGACCGCAAAGTGTTCGATTATTCCAAATCAACAGCAACACACAGGTGCCTGATATTATTTAGCGTTAATAGTATATGAAAGTCAACATGCTAGGGTAGTGGTTGCAAATTTTGTGAAAATAATTATCTGTCTTATCTGAATGGGCCCCAATGGGCATGGGTCTCAATATTATGAATTTAAATAGTCTGGTCTGGGTCTGGGCTTGATGTTTATGGGCTTCGGCTGGGCTGGGCTTGGGGTTTGGGCACCCATGATAGTCTCTGATAGACAGGACTACAAACCAAGTCTCTACAGAACCAGAAGTTCCATTCTAGCGCGCTGAAGCTCGTTTGGTCTTAAGAAGCTTATTTTAGTCTTAAAGGGGTCCATTTCAGTCATTTATAGCCTAGCCCTAGATGAGCATTTAGACTTACGAGGACACATTTTTTACATACTGAGCACCTACTAACTGTTTTAGGCCCAAGTCCAACAAAGTCGAAGGGACCACTGGAGTCTGGGGTAACTACGTTAGTCTCAGATGCCTTCTTTTGCTGCGTGGGAGCCACTTTACCCGAATCCTAGATCCGCCACTGTTCTCGTCGCGCCTGCGCCACGTCCGCCCCGCGTTCGTCCGCCACCGTTCACATCGTGATAGATCACCCGCCCATTGTCCTCGCGACACGGCCTTAAATAGGTGGCGCCACATGACATCAGACGGGCCGTCGCCGCGGGCAACGTGCTGATTGGCGGATCGCCGCAGACCCGGACAGCGCTGCGCCAGCCATGTTTGTTGTCGCGCGGGATGTGGCGTGGCCAGGTGGTTTGCGCTGGTACGGGAAGGCGCAGGTGGTTCTGAGAGAGGGTGAGATTGGAGGACAGCACCTGTTAGTGCGGACAACGCAGGCAGACGCTGCCAGCTGTGATGTTTGGCACACATGACATATTTGCAACCTTTTTGTCTGGGAAACGGTGCAAAATAATTTGTATAAGTGGTGCAAAACGCGTGCGTATATATGTTACGGCATATCAAACGTGGAATGCGTAATTTGTGAAAGCATGACTTCTTTTGAAAAGCTGTAAATGTTGATTTAATCTATGTCTACCAAGCACAGACAGTAAATAGTAGCAGTATGCAAAACAAGTATAGTTACGCGCAGTAGGCGACATGCATGCCCAAAGTCGCCGTTGTAATCGGCGTAATACCATGGGTAACCGTTTTACCGGCTGCCGGGTGACCCATTCACCCAGGTGACCGATGAATGCGTCATCGGTCACCGGGTGTCACCAACGTCCCATGCGACGTCACCTGGCATGACGGACGACGTCACCATGCCACCGAATGCCGCCGCCATGCCAGCGGGTCACGTGTCCGGGACCGTCGGCAAGATCAAAGGAGCATGACGGATGGCCCGTTAAGCAGACAGAACGCTTGCGGTCTGCCGAGGTCGCCTTGCAATGGCCGCCGTATGCCGCATTCTGCCATGTAACGATGCAGCTTCATCAAAATCATGCTGTGCCCAGTTGCCTTTGACGTTGATTGAAAGGATGAATTTTTGCGCACGGTGAAGAATGGCGAATGCTTAATTGCAGATAATAGTAGATAATAGTCAATGTGAATGCTGGAAATGCTGCGCAGTGGATTTTGTGTGTCATAGAAATGTCACGAATGACAGCGACTTGTTGCAATGGCATGGCAAGAGCAGGCCGATAAGACCAATGAAGCCAGAATACCCAGTACCCACCCCGTGGAAGGTTTTCAATACACTGTTTCAATACACTGTACCAGCAGACATCGTGTTGCCTCCTTCTGGCGAGCTGCTCTGAAAGCCTGTAGTCAGTGCGATAAAAAGGCAAACCCAAAAGCGTTCTCCATGTAGGACTAGCCTTCTGACATTCCCCTCGTCAACGGTTGTGTAACAGAAAAGCGCTGGCGCGCACGGTACACTGGTTTCGGCGCGACTCAAGGTCCTTTTGGCGCCACTGTTGCTGTCTACGTCCAAAGGTGAGTCGAGCTGCCGCAACGCGTGCTGCTTGTCCGCTTGTCCCGAGACAAACGCGTTGCTTCTCGTTGAGGCGAATCATGGTGATTTGGTTTGTTGTTGCAAAAATGCATGTCGAAATGCATCGCATAATCGCTAAGCAAATCGGTAAAGAATGAAAACGCATTGTCTTTATGGGAATAAATGGGGCTAATAGAATACCTAATGGGGAGGGTAGAGGTCCCGCTTTTTGCAACCCCTCGCTCCGCCTCTGTCCTCGAATCACCCTCGACGCCGCCGCCGCCACTGACACCCGCCATCGCCGCCATCACCACCGGAGCTGACACGGCGTCTAATCCTCGCCCATTTGTCCGTCTCGCGTTTCTTTTCTCAGCCTCCCAGGTCGGTAAAAACGCCGGGTGTCTGGCGCGACGGCGGCGTGCAACACAGCAGGACAGCAGCTGCGGCACAGCTCAACCAGTGCCGTCCACGGCCGTCTGCGGGTCGGCCAGCCGGCCCTGTCGACACGCTCAGTATGTCGGCACACCCACAGCCTCTCGGGCAGCTGACGTATGTATGTGTGTCTGCCGGGCGGCCGGGAGACGTGGCGTTCAACAGACGCGTCGCGGCTGGGGCACCGGGTCGGCTGGATGTACTGCTGGGGTTAGAAGTGGGCAAATTGTTTGTGGATAGCTGGATTTAGACTGCTGCCAAGGCAACTTGTATGCGATAAATTGTTCGTTTTTCCCACACCAAATGGGGAGTCGAGCCTTTTTGGGGATCATAGTTTCAGGACCTTTGGGGGATGCATGGCTCCTTCCGGGTCGGCCTTACGCCATTTACCAGGCGAGAGATACCGGAAGAGGGTAGGGGCCTGGGGTTGGACCCCCCAGGGGGTTCCCTCCTCCAGAGCCTAGGGTTTTGATCCGGGAGGCTATCCCCGGAATCGACACCACCGGGAATCGAACTCGGGACCGCCGCTGGAAGTCCGAAGACTTACCAAGGAGCTACCGGCTCCCCCTAAAAGTTTCTATATTTATTTCCCTTTGCCCGGCGACTACCCGACCCTGCCGCGCCTGCGCCGACTTCATCTCTCCCGGGGCACCCCCGCTGCGCAGAGCTGTCGCTAATGCCTCGGAGGCGGCAGGCGGCTGTCGCGGCGTCGCGCGTCCCAAAGATAAACGACTCCCACTGCCGGTCAGCTGCCGGGAGAAAGAAGATGCGCCGCTCCTCGCCGCCTGCCGTCCGCCGCGCCGGCTTTGTCACATCCCGCGCCGCGCGGCGTGGAGCGACGCGGGCGACGCGGGGCGACCCGCCGGGTGGCGAGGCGGCGTGGAGCGACGCGACGCGGCGACCCAGCGTGACGGCGGCAGAGGTTTTTGTGGCGGCATGAGAGGCGCCGCGCAGCGGAGGAGGCTCGAATGCGGCCCGCGTCGCGTCGCGGTCGGATCAGATTAGACGGGTGGCTGAAGCTGGGGCTGTTAATCAGCTGTTCTGACCACGGCCAGGCGCGGGGAACAGCGGACG
Organism: Semibalanus balanoides; assembly: GCA_014673585.1. Lineage (NCBI taxonomy): Eukaryota > Metazoa > Arthropoda > Thecostraca > Balanomorpha > Balanidae > Semibalanus > Semibalanus balanoides. The sequence continues at coordinate 25,448 of VOPJ01000037.1, forward strand.
CCGGACAGCGGGTCGGCGCGACGGGGTGGGACTCGCGGGTAATGGTGGGATTGGAGTGGTCAAAACAAGCTGGTTTTGGGAGTACCTACATTCCAGAAAGTCGAACAGACAGACCAGTTATCGCTTACATATAGCATTATAATTAATTAAAAGCGTCGTTTTTCCTTAAAAAAACGTTGCTTAATATTTGTGTTAACAATATTGACAGTCTTTTAAACTCGGAATCAATTTGAGACGGATTTGTAAGCGATTGCTAGAGCGACTTCAGTCGTTTTGAGAGCCTGTGCCGCCCTTGAAAATCCTGCATTCTGCCTTGGCCTAGGAAGTACTTCAAGAGTGGAAAGTGATTTCCAAGACAAGTCCGCATCATACTTCAAAAGTATGCCACGTGTTTTATGGCACGTTGTAATCACGCTCTGGGAATGGCGTAATATTCAGTGAAAATACGTCATCGCCTCCAGCCCATTGCACTGCCTGCTGCGACAGTGCAGCAATCTACCGCACTGATAACACTTGTGCAGCAGACTTTCACTTCAACAACAGCATGAGTCCCAATATGAGACAGCCTACGAGTCATTTTAGCAGCAGCATACGCAGGGCCCTATCCAAGGGGCACCGGGGTCATGAGATCAAGGAGCTGGAATCGGCCAAAAATGTTACTTTTCCCATTTTGAACACAAGCATTGATAACCTTTCTTTCCAAATTTTGTGTTCCCTTATACCATTCATAAACATCATAAGTCTGAGACGCAGTGCCATAGAGCTCAACATACACTGGAGATTTCGCCAACTATGACACTTGCGATGTTTTTTGAGTACTTAATACACATCCTATAAACACAAGTCCGTGTTCATAGTTGAACATGGACCGTGCGTAAGATTTGAGATTAGGCCCATACTCGCAGGAGGCTTAGCAACCTGGAACTCAAATCGCTGTCTGTTTTTGTTTGTAGTTCTCTGAGCTTATTTGTATCATCATCCACCGAGGCGGAATACTGGGATCGAGAGACTTGTTTGCGGCTCGTAACTCGTCCCTTCTTGCAATCGGCTATGTCACGTACAGAACGCAAGCTCGATCGTTATCTACCTCCTCAATAGTGTATACGTAATTTATTTACATGCCGCACTCTGCGCCGTTGTCCTTATCGAAGTGCATAATATAGGTCCGTAAAATCGAATATATACTCGTCCCGGCTCTCTCTCTTCGGACGCACACGGCAGTCTAATGCGCCTCACGTCCTGACAGCCAGGTGAAAAAGAGTAGCGCGTCATGACGCTTTTGGCTTAGTGTATATTGTGTCAGCCCTCGACGACGTCAGTGTCAGTCGGGCTTGACGGAGGTAAATACAGTATTTCACTGCATTTCGATGCAGACGAAACCGATCTAGTCATATGCCTTTATATATATTAGTGTGTATTATATATATATATATTTTAATTAGTAGGTAGAGTGGATTGAAGGTAGGTGAGGGTATGTAACGGTGACTCTGTGACTAGAAGAGTTTGCCTGCATTCGTGAGTGTGCACGTGTCGTTGTGTTAATTGTCGTTTCAGAGGGCGTCGCACATGTGTCGACTAACGGTGAGTTCATACATGTATGATAGGATGATCCTGCGCCATCCACAGAGAAGTCATGTAGACCTGGTGCCTATTAATTTTTGAGCGTCAATGTTAAAACGTTTCGGTAACGTGCAACACTTTTATATGTGTCCTCATGGACTGTAGAGGGAATAAGAGTCGAGGGGAAGTAACAGCGAGATGAACTGTAGAGTTTGAACGAGGAGTGTTTCGTAAATGGCGGCTTCGGGAGCGTGGGGAACATGGGGATGGTAAGAGTGGTTGCACAGTGTTGCATCGGTTTATTGTCTAATTACGTCATCCACTTCCTCTTACTATCACGAAAGTTAATAGGTGGCGTAAAGGGAGCGGTCTTTGGGAAGAAAGATTAAATATCGAAGCTTCACTAAGTCATATCCAAAGTAACTTTCCTCATGACACCGTCGATTTATAGGATTAGCACTGTGAGAATCTGACATAGCTTTCCTCCCGCTTTCGACGCCCGAGGGGACGGTGCCGGTGACGGCCGCCTCCCCCTGGGCGTGAGTGACGTGCGGCACCACGCGGCACCGCAGGAGGGAGTGTCGGGCTGTCACTCTGACAGGTAGGGAGTGGTGGGAGGTGAGCGCGGGGCGAGCTGAGGACGGTTACGACCGGTGTTACTGTTATATGGGTGTACTTGGCCGCTGCTGCAGTTACTTAGGTGCGGTTTCGTGTCATTTGAGGTCGCTGTATCTGTCGCGAATGGCTACTGTAGATCTGTCACTTGCTGCGTTTGCCGTGTATGCGTATGTTTCGAATGCACATACACGGGATGTGGAAAATGTGTGGTGAGATGGACTACATTCGTGGCCTATATAATAAAGAGAACTGTTAAAAAGAGGAAAAATATGAATTATGAGGTGAGAATTGCAATAAATTGAAACTTAAGATTCAATAGACTATCTTATATGATGAGGCAGTATGCGCAGATCCAAAAAGCCTTTAGTAGAACAAACATTTTTTCATTTTTTTGTTGTTGTTGAAACATATATGATCTAACGTAACCGTCCTGCGTATAAAAGCCAGATATAATTGCAAGCGAGCGCGAAGCGCGAGCGAGTCCTCACTGCATACGGGATTTTTTTTTCTCGAATAAAAGCGGCAGACCCGACCCGGCCCGACCATAACGCTTTTCAGAAGCCTATATCTTTATAATACCACATGCAGTAGACAAGCGGCCATCACCATCTGATAGCCCCATTCAATCAATCATATTATTGACTTGATTTTCGTCTCGAGGGATGACAACTGCACCCGTAGGGGGATAAAACAAAAAAATCGGCCGCCCAGGCCAATCCCGGCCGAGTCCCGGCCAGCAGCGTTTGTTCCCTCACGCGCCGCTATGTTGCGCTAGTGTCGTCGCCAAACAGTAGCTGTCCATAACGTCATCTCCCTCGCCCAATCATTGGTCAGAAGATGCGCAGTTCTGGTGGGGTGCGGACAGAAGAGGCGGGCGAGCTCGTTCTTCGCCTTCGCGTCCTACTGGTGTTACAACCCAGAGTAGCATATATTCGGTCAGCACAACTCAAACTATCTATCTTTCGTCACCACTGCAGCACAAAGTGTCGTATGGCAGTCTGCCCAGTCCCGTAGGCGCAGTGGAACCACTGGCGGATCCAGAACGTTGGCTGCAGCCGATTTGGAGGGGGCTACATTTCACAAAGTTACAGCAAATTTGAAAAAGTCATAGGATTTGGTTTCTTTGTACCATGTTGAACGGTTTAAAACAAACATGCCTTTGTAAAAGTTATTTATATTTCCTTCTACATTGGAAAATGTGTCGAATTTCGCCGATTCCAGGCGATTGGGGAGAGGGGCTAAAGCTCAACTACCACCCCCTCCCCTCGACTAGAGAGTGAAACCCAGCCCGAGATGACCAGTTTCGACAAGTCAGCTCCCGGCTATCAGCGCAGACAATACAACAATGCAACAATTCAACACAACAAAACCGGGTCAGCGGTGCCCATTAATCAAAATCCAGCTGAAGGCCGCACGTCCGGCCGGGCGGACGGCTGAAATTAATAACGCTGCTGCCAGCAGGGTGCCTGATCATTGTCAGAGGGCTCGGGGCACAGGGTTCACTAGCTGGCGTCCAGCCCGATGTGGTTATACTGTGGCGTAGGAACTCATTTGAAGTTGGGGGGGGGAGGCAAAATGCATTTTGAGGTCGATTCTTTCTATGCAACGTCCATAGGCGTAATGTTAAAATCCGAAAATGTTGGGGAGCAGCTGCCCCCTGCTCCCCGGCTCCTACGCCTATGTGACTAACCCGATATGGTTATAGGCTAGGCTGGCTGGTGTGACGTGCGCGTCCTCTTCTGGTGGATGTCTATGAATGTTCGACCTCAGACAAATAGTCAGAAAAACAACACGGATTCGTTATAACAATTCAACATGAGACATGATTCAAGTTCCCTCAGCTGCTGTGACACTGACATTCCCCTAGGGTTCAAGTGTGAGTGCCGCGCGCGACTGGCAACGAGATGGAACGTGTGGAAAAAATGTAAAATGTAACACAAAAGCCTATCCTGTCTGTGCATTTTAAGTGTGCTGTGCCACACAGGCTTACTAGTTATGCTCTGCGTAGAATAGCAATTGTTTGCAAACAACGCGGACGTAGATCTACCATGGGCCGCACCTCATGGGGGGCAAACGTCGCCCCGTCATCCTTTGGACCTAGGGGAAGTGCGTACGCCAACTCCTCCAAACTTGGAGCTTGGAATGTCAAGAGTCGAATAAGGCCACATGCCCCACGTCAATCCTTTATCCAATCCGCATCTTTAATACACTCTAGAATGAGCCATCAACAGCATTGTCTACGATTAATTGTTATATGTTGGTTGTAAGAAAATGTTGCAGTATTCCAAGCATCAAATTTCAAATACAAGATAATATTAAGCTGCATGCAATTTTTGAGCTGGCTATGCACCTTTCTAGCTGAAACGGTTTCGCACCGCCAAGTGTCAGAAAAGTGGCTTCGGTTCTCCGTTACTGAACTGGAAAATTTGTTCACGTGATACAACTTTGACTGGTAAGAATGCTTTGTTTAGTCTGTGGGGTGCACATGGCTGACGCATCAAAGGAGAAATTGTTTTAGGAAAAGATTAGACAACAAGATGACATACTCTATTAATTATTTACAAGACTTGCCATCATCATGCGAGCGAGGTTTTCTTTTCCTCCTATGGTAAGATGGCGACGTGTAAAATAACTATGTTTAAAGTTAATGAATGCTATGATATTTCTTCTCAGCCATTTTGTTCTGCTGCACTGGCAATTTGTCTATCGCGCTTAGTCGAAAAATTTGTTTCCGCCAAACTATAGATCGTAGGAACCACTTTTCTGACCACTGACAAAAGAAAGAATACAACCAAAGTGTTCCGCAAACTTAGATCGTGGAACCACTTTTCTGACCCTGGGCACCGCTCATTTGACTATCGTAGTATGGAAATGCTGCTAAATACAGTGCACACCTGTCATAGGATGTTGACCGAGCGATTTCCTGGTCACGATGTTCAATTTTGTATTGCTTTTTGGAAGTAAATGCTACTATTCATGAATTATGTCAAGGCGCCACAGAGTAAGTAACATTGTCTTTTGTCATGGGGTAGGTCATGGTGTTTCATTTGTTGTTGTTTTTAGGCAAAACGCGTCATTTCATATGAATGTCGGCTCTGCTCCTGTGGCGTTCAGCAAAGAGTGAGTCGGCCAGGGGACGAAAAAGGAAAAGTGGACACCAACGAAATTCCGGATCAAGGCGGTCGCCGGCTTTGACGCATCCAGAACGGGTGGCGATATATCGGGGATATATGGCGATAGATCGGGTGAACGGGTAGCGATATTGGCGATCAATCCTGTTGGCCATATCACGGGTGGTGATTACAGCGATATATCGCTTCTTTTAGCTATAATTTTTGCTACCTCAGGTCTGCAAAAAATATCCCCCTACCTGAAAATACTTCCCAAGTTCCCACGTCCCTGTTTGTTGGCGTGTGAAAGTGTTCGGAATGCAAATGAGAAAATCATTTTCTTTTAAAGAATGTTTTGGTCACGGAATGTGATAGTGGAAACTCTCTATTCAGTTTCCTTTAAGCAGCGACAGTAAGCCGGTTTTTGGAGCGGCGTTGTGACAACCAGCCGCCGTTGATTGCCAGCTAATTAGCGAAACGTTGACTGCCGCAACGCATAATGCAAACTAATGTCGCATTCCGCACTCACCGTCCACATCCATCGTCTGTCCTCACTCCTCCTTGAGCACTCGACACTTGACATCTGACATTCTAACATCCGACATGTGACATTCTAACATCCGAGCTCCGACTCAACAATAGTAATCCCACAATCTCTTTCGCAAACACCCGCCGCGACTGTGAGCTGTTTTCGCGGGCGTCCTCCCACACACGCCGCTCGTCGACCTTATCAGTCTGCCGTGCGACGGAAGCACCACGTATGTCACGGCTTTCCGGCGATCGACATACGTGGCTCTTCTTTTGCAAGGCTTATCTGTCATCCTGCGTATGTGGTAGGAGCTCCGCTGTCACAGATACCGCACTCAAACGTGTGTCCCCCGCTTAATGAACGTGACACCCAAATTGGCGTAATTGGCGACCGTCCCCGTAATTGGCGACCGCGTCCCCACAGCTCGATATCGTCGCGTTATTGCTGAGGACACGACATTGCAGAGGTATGTGCCGGCGGACCAACGCGGTCAAGACAAGCCGGCTTTGGGGCCACGTCCTCGAAGTTCTAACGACAGGGAAACAATACTCGTCAGATTTCGTCCCCTTGTGAATTCAGGGGTGAAGTACAACTCTCTTTTCCTTGGCAAAGTTGCATGATTTTTTCCGATCAAGAAATATGTCATATTCCGGTCAATTTGATTCGTTTTGGAGGCATGGCTCCAATCGCTGCTATGGGTTCTCCACCCCTGAAGACTGAAGTCATACAGATATATACAGCAAGGCGGAATGTTTGCTCAGACAACTGGGGACGTTTGTAGAATAGAACCCCACACTGCGGCCCTGACGCGCCTTCCTGCTATCACTCGCTCCCCGAACAGAGGACACTTCGCACTGAAGCCTCTCCTTTTGACACCCCGAACAGTCGACACTTGGCGGTGAAGACCCTCCTGCTGACACCCTGCACAGAAGACACTTCAAACTGGAGGTCCCCTTGACAAGACCACGAGTGGGCGCCCGCTGATTGCTTCACACTCATCCATTCCAACTGCGATCTCAAGCAACGCTCGAGCACCACTGAGCATCCTCCGTCTCTTTCCTCTCAACACCACCCTCCGTCTCGTCCCCCCCCCCCAGCGCGTGCCCACCCCCTCGCCTGGCCCGGGTTGCAAATAGCGGTGAATTAATCTTTATTTGCGCGCGCAGCACGCTGTTATTAGACAAAGTGGAAGATGAATGGCCAGGATTAGTGCTGTGAGAAATGGCAGCGCTGCCGCCGCCGACGCTTTTTGTTCGCGTGCGCGTTAGAGACGAATGGTGCGCGGCCCGCGTCCGCCAGAGACGAGTGGGTTGGCGCGGCAGGTTGGCGACCGTGGCGCAGAGCGCCGTTGCTCCGGGTGCGGCCCGTGCCTTTGTAGTGAGGCTTCAAAGCCATGATGGATTCGGACCGCTGTCGCGGTGTCGACGTTGGGGGGTGGGGAGCCGTTCGAGGAAGGGGGAGTCGAGGTGGATGGGGTGTGTCGAGGTGGGGGTCCGTCGAGATGGGGGTTCATCGAGGAGGTCCATTCGTTGTCCTAGTAAAAGGTCATTGTCTGCGCTATTTTGGTGTAGATGTGACTGAATAGAAGAGAGGAAGCTGAGCAAGCTGTACATAGATGAAAATTGGGACCGATGATGAATTAAGTTCGCTGCGTTTAGTATATTTGTGTGATAGCCAGATACAGCACTGAGCAGACTGATAAAACTGTTTCGTTCGAAAAATATATACCATTCAGTTTGCATTTAAACCTTGATACATCATACAACTGACAAAACTAAAACCGCACATAAATCATTGTAATCTTGCCTTTGTTTACCCTGACTTTTTCTCCTAAAGTTCCGCCCCAGCCGCCTGCACCTGGTCGTGATGTGTGAGTGACAAGCTGTCCGCCCGAAGATCAAAATTAATGAACTCGGCAAAACACGAGCCGTCACGCAATTTACCGCGCGGCCGCGCTGGCGCGTGCGCCGCGCGCCGCCGACGCGCCACAGCCGCCGCCGCCCTGGTCGGTGACGATTCCGGCGCATTTTTCGCCGTCAGCGGTCACGTGACCGGCGCGTGTCATCCGCGACGTGACAGCCGCGCCTTCACGCCCCCAAATTTGCACGCTAATTAACACGCGCGACGCAGCGCGGCGGCCGACGGGCGACGCGCGTCACTTTTGGCGCGCCACCTGACGGATGGCGCGAATATGGCAGCGCTAATCGCGCCCGGAGAATGTTGCCCGGCTCAGCTGTCGGACACTGACATCGGCGGTGATTTAGCGACTTTTTTGCTGCTGCGGCGCGCGCGCTGTCTAGCGCATGACGGATCGTTTCGGCGAGCACCTCCACCCACGGAGATCAGAGGGTTTAGAGTGAGAACGACGGCGGTCGGCGAGCTGCCAACTCGAGCCTCAGTGCACTGTGCTCGGAACACGCTAACAGAAAGCGATTTTCCGCCACTGGCGAATGGAGAAGAATGGAGAACGGCTTAAAAGTCGGCTAAATCCCCAAAAGTCTGACAAATTATTTAAAAATATATATATTGCTTGCTCGTAAATATTAATTTAAAGGACTTAATTAATTTACAACTGACTTAGAAATACTTCTTCGTTAGAAAGCGTTACAAATCTCTCCAATCAGAAAATCTGTCTAATCTCAGCCAATGTCCGTCGCTTTGACAAGGCATGTCTATGATGTCCCTCTACGGACCGTAGAGGGACATCATAGACTGAGATTGGACAATGTCAGACACTGTCAGACACTAGACATGCTCTCTCAGCAGTGATCGTTCCTCGAGCACTTCGTTATAGTCCTGGTCAGCGGTAAGAGCTGGTCGCGACCCGCTGGCATGTCACATCTGCTGGTTATCTTGTCACCGTCGTCCAGCCAGATTGTCGGAGAGCGATGAGTTCAGCAGCCAGCTGAGATGGCGTGTAGATAGTCCCAGTCTCCGCTGATGGAGCACTAGACAATGTCAGACAAATGGTGCTGATGGATTTCCGTCAAGTCTAAGTGGCATAGGTGTGGTAAATAAATGAAGGAATGGAAATGCTGAAAGGGCAAGGGATGTCATTACATTACTTGAATATCCTAACTTAAGTGATACTATTTTTTACAGCATTTTGTCGAGTTCGGTACTTAACCCTATTCCCTGCGGGGGGGGGGCAGATTCGCTCCCCGGTAGTTTTCGCACGCCCGCTCTGAACGTTTCGTCTATCGTCTTGAAATTTTCGGACTTTTCCCTAAATATGAATGATGCGTGTTCTGTGAAATTTTAAAAAAAATCGCCCCAGCAAGAGGCGGTTCTCAGGGTCCATGTTTTTGGGACGGTCGATTCGAATGCGGGTGTGCGGCGGCATACTTCCTTCGTAGTTTGCGGTGGAATATAAGCGTCAGAAACTAAGTGATGCTTTGTACAATCATACATAATTGGATATACAATATTTTGGGCAAGAGGGCGCATTCAGGTACATAAAACATGGGAGGCGATATTCTCCGCAGTTTAGGCCTCACTCAATAAGTAAGACTGAGTAAAACGACGTTCGCACATGGTGCACTCCACGTTGTTTCCTGAATCCGCCTATGCACAATTTTGTTATATTTAACAAAATAACAGCAAACAAAGCCCCATGTGACGTTCCTACGTCCCAATACACTAAGGACAGCAAAAATTTTTTCCATCAAAAATTCCTCCCCTGTTTTTTAATCCCTGAGTGCCCTATGATTTTTCGTTTTTGTACTTGTCCCTTTCACACATTGAAGAACAGGACACTGGAAGCTCAAAAACGTTTTTTTGCATGCAAATCGGTCGAATCACATGGGCACAATGACCTTTCAAAGACCACCCCAAATTTCCGTATTTTTTGCCCCCTGGCCCCCCATTTTAGAGCAAAAAAACAATTTCTGGATCCAAAAAGAAAGATTTGGTCACGACGAATCGAATGGTGTTTGTCCCATCGAAATCGGCCGAAGCGTCTCGAGATCTCTGTGGGGGGGGGGCGGAATCTGCCCCCCCGCAGGTTAACGTAATTCTGGCCACCCGCAGGGAATAGGGTTAAAATAGTGGCCCTGTTTCAAAGAAAGGAGCGATTAGAATCCTCGCCTTAGAATGCCCCGACTTTGTCGAACTCATTTGTACCGTGTGCGTGTTTTTAAATGTAATGTTGAGATAAGTAAAAGCCATGTTAAATTAGGTAAGGGTTAGGATTAGGGTTAGGTTAGGTAGGTTTAGGTATAGGTAGGTTAGGTTAAGGTTAAGGTTGGTTAGTTAGGTTAGAGTTAGGTTAAGGTTAGGTAAGGTAAGGTTTGGTAGGTTAGGTAGTTATGGTAAGGTTAGGTTAAAAAAATGTCAGATGCTGTTGCTTTTCAATGAAATTTACTTATCTCAACATTACATTTCAAAACACGCGCACCGTGTATTAAATGTGTCACTTTCAGTCTTGTGGTTACCTGCTCCGACCCGCAAACCTCCTTCAACTTCCCACCGCTTCTTTGATGACCACATAGGCCGCCACCTATGTGGTCATCAAGCACCCACAAATACAATTTGCCATCAATATGTCTGCCATTTACTAACTCATTTTGAAATGCTGAACTGTTTTAAGTTGATCTCTGGTCACTAACTGAGGTGTCTATATTTCTTGAAGCATCCCAATTCCCTTTCAAAATCAATGTTTTTATTTTTTAATTTATGAAAATTCTGCTACCCGCCAACTACCCACTTCATCCAAATGATCCCTTGTGATACTCGCTACTCCCCGCTTGGGTAGTAACTAGTTACTTACTACCCACATATGGTGGGTAAGTGGGTAAAAAAGTGGTACCTCTACCGATAATGCCATGACAAAATACTTGGCGACATGTCGCATTTCCATTTGTCGCAATGTGCAATATTGCTAATCATATTTCAATAAGGAAGTGTTGCCAAATCATGATGGCCGTTTTTTCACTTTGCTAGCCAGATTTCGAAAGGCATTCATTTCATTTACCTCCATTTAATAAGAAAAGCAGACCACTAATACTAAACACGACACTCTTCGAGGTTCCGCAAGCGGAACCAGGAAAATGAATTACGGGAACCTACTCACCGTAAACGCATATATGAGCTTCGCACTTCTACTCGGACCCAATGCCACTCACCCGCACTGTTGAATGCAGTGGTATATCGTTCGATATATCCGCTACCGGCCCGCCTAGTTGTCTATTAACGACCATACACACACCATCACCTAGTTTGGCACGTGCCGATTCCAAAGTAGAACGCGCAGGCTGGGGCAGCGACACAGCTTCCGACGTCGCACTACAACGCGCCGCGCACAGTCCGCTGCTCGTGCGCGCAATTTTAACTGTAGACGTCATGAGTGCAATCAATGTCGGGGAGCCGTCACAGCTCAGTGGCGCAGTGACTGGGCCACCCGGACGCGGCTCTGACAGACTTTAGCGCATCATGTCAGTGCTTGAGTGCATTGATCACCAAGGGCCTTATCCGTAAACACTATGCAGTTGACAGCTGTGGGATATCTTTACGGTGGCGAATAGTGACCGTCATGCACTGCCTAAACGACCAAGGGCGAGGTCGGCAACCTTTTTAGCGGACGCGCGCGCCGGACTCGAGAGATCTGGAAGCAGTCGGCGAGCCGGCGGGATAAATAGATATCATGACAGCAATGACGCCGCTGTCCCATATATTGTCGTGACATACTATGCAACACCCCGTATCGAATTCATTGAATTTTCAAAACAGTTGATCTTAACAGCCTGATGAAATATTCTTTTGCACACCGGTACCCCTATGTAAACATCGGTGGATATGTAATACCTCTTACGATCGACTAGCGCCACAGGCAAAAATCTATCTTAAACCAGAAAGGAATGGAAGCACGTCTCAAATTCATTAACCGACCAGTGTGCCCCAAACAATATGTTGACTTCCGAGGATTAAATTTGTGCCAGCAGGCAAAAGTGAGAATGAAAACATCACGAATGCACACATACTTTTTGTTAAAACTATTTTCGATTCTCTGAGGCACCGCGGGCCGGATACAAATGTAAGTTGCCGATACCAGCCGCGGGCCGGACGTCAGCCGGTCGCGGGCCGGATCTGGCCCGCGGGCCGGAGGTTGCCGACCCCTGCTCTAGAGGCTAAGTCGTCATTGGGATTTGTCCCGTGTGGTAAGTGGAGGTGACATGTTTACTTACATTGATGTTGGTGTTTTGCTGAGAAGCGGTGACTCGTTCAAATGGTGTTGACATCTTCATGATTTGAGCTACTTCCGGTTATTTCAGAATTTGTGCTATATCATCAGTCCGTGTTTGGAACTCAAATCTGAAAAAAAGGTTTTTACGTCACATGCCCTGGTCAAAACCAGGACATTCACGGGGATGGTATCATAAATTTGTGCGATATCATAAGTCCGTGTTTGGAAATCAAACCTGAAAAAACGTTTTTACGTCACATGATCTGGTCAAAACCAGCGAAATTTAGCTAATAAGAGCTCGCTTATAAATATCGCAAGTCATCCGTTAATAAAAGACCATTCGTCATTGAGCTCGCCATCCAAAAGCAGCAAAACATAGTAGCATGAATTTGATTGCGGAAACTTAAGAACATCTTATTTGCACCTGCAGCTAATATCATATATGATGTCTGACTTCAGATTATGTTTTATTAAACAAGCGCGTTGTCTAACCAAAAATTAACTGGTATCGAGACAATCTCGGAATTTGTGGAACTTGTATTCCAAATCTGTACCGCAGCAGGTATACACTACCTACCTACTGTGCAAAGGCGGATCCAGAACGGGTGATTTTTTTTTTTTTTTTGGGGGGGGGGAAATCCCAAAAAGTCTCGCACATTCCTGAAAACTCATCGGATTTCGCTTGCTTATGTATCAGTATTCAGTAACTGATTTAAAACAAACTTTCCTTAGTACAAGTTGCTTAGTTCTACGAAAATCCCTGGAAATGTGTCAAATTTGCACCGATGTTGGGTGGTTTGGGGGGCATGGCCCCGTAACCTCCCCCCCCCTCTGGATCCGCCCATGCTACTGTGTCTGCCACGTATTTTGCATTTTTCAGCTTAGCCATCCAGTTTCTTCCGACTAAGATGTCATACTAAGATGTCATATGTCAAGAGCCAAGAGGGTATGCGATACCCAATGTAATTAGGTCAGGAAAGCAACCTCGAAGGATGGGACTGGTCCAACCCAGAAACTGACAGCAAGCCATGCCTTCACTGCATCCCTCCCTGATCGGAACGTTTCATTTACGATAATATAACGTCTATTTGTGGATGATGATCCTGACCAGGGCGATTCACCGATGTCATGCAATGCGTTGCCGCTGTCGGAATTCTCGATAGTAGATGGCACGCGACAAAATCGATGGGCATCGCTCTTTTCCAGGCTAACTGCCCATTGCCTTTTACCAATGCTTCGTGATTGTCGGGGCGAAGCGGGTCGTGTATTCAGTTGATTGTGTATACAGCGCGAGGGATTGTCCGTTGATATATTGGTCATTCATTGTCGGCGCGATGTTTTATGTCGGAATGAAAAATGAGCTATCGACAGTTGGAAATACCGGAGGTGACCGGCCGGGCAGAACATGCAAGGCATAAATTGGTACATTGGTCAGGTCAATGACAGTTCTTCCTAGTGCTATTGCACTACGCGATTAATGTGCGATTATTTAATGCACTTTTGGGTTATCGCTACCAGCTTAGTGCTACTGCACCCAGCCAGACTCAACTCAACGTATTTTTAATCGCTATTCCATATCAACAAATCTACAGGACATGGACTAAACTAAACCAAATCCAAACCACAATAGATCCCAGGGCCGATACCGGTAGCGACCAGCCGGCCTGCTGTGGCCACAACAACCGCCTTGATATCCTTCTGCTCTCACCGCCACCGCCACCGCCACCGCCACCGCCACCGCCATGTGCCATCCGAGCATGCAGCGGATGCGGGTCCACCGGTCACCCCGCCGCACCGCCGCACCGCCGCGCTGCCAACGCCAGGCGTCGTCTAACCAAAAGCGTCAGCCGGCGGCACCTGTGTCATAAATCGCCGGCGCTGTCCCGGTCCTATCGACGAACAAGCACCGCCGACAATTATCGGCCGATTTTATTATACGTCCCCGTCGTCGGATGGGCGCCATAAATTCTACGCCGGCCCGTTCGGCCGTAATTTTATATGAAGCCGGGCCTAATCGGGCCATTCACGGGGAGATTTATTGGAGGCGGCCGCCCGTTTGAAGACGGCCCGCTGTCGGCAGCCGACACCCGGGCACTCCCCCCGGGCTGACGCACCGCCCGCCGCCGCCGCCCGCCGCCGCCGCCCGCCGCCCGCCGCCGCCGTCCGCCGCCCGCCGCCCGCCGCCCGCCGCCCGCCGCCCGCCGCCCGCCGCCCGCCGCCGACCAGCGGACCGGGACAATAGACACGCGGACCTATCGGCTACGCCGGCGGGCTGGAGGCTAAAATAAAAACTGTGAGAACTAAATTGACATTTTGTTCATTGATGCAGATCCTCAGTGCTCACACCACAGTATTTGCAAATAGTTACACAAACATGTCTTTACAATGTAATCGAAAATGTGTTCTTGTCTTCTTGGCCGGAGGCCAAAGGAAAAATTGTGAAAACCTATTCTTCATTATCATTTGTGTTCGTTTCGTGCATGCTGTTAGCACTACTCAGTGCTCACCACACTACTTGACAACATCTTAAGAAAAAACAGTTTTATCTAAAATGCCTTCTTGTCTCTATACTTCCTCTCAAAAATGTCCCACCCTCCCAAAATTTATTCGGTGTCTCCATTTTTCTCCAAAATTTAACATATTCCCTCCAAATTTCATCATATTTCCTCCAAATTCCATATTTCACAAACACATTTCCTCTAAATTTCATTTCAAATTTCCTCAAAATTCGCTCCTCCACACATTAACCCCAAAGCAGGCGTTTCCCACCATTTCTTTCTATCACCAACCAACTGATAGTGGCGGATCCAGAGGGGGGGGGGCATGGGGCCATGGCCCCCCCTTGGGCCTCGAGCTTGAGGGGCACTCTGGCTGCCCTGAGGGGCACATCTGGCCGCTTGAAGGGGCACTTTTGTCGCCTGAGGGGCCATTCTCTTGTCGCCTGAGGGGTAAAAACAGGCTTTGCGTCCTGGAGAGGCACATCTGCCGCTGAGGGGCAGTCACGGGTTTCTCGCCATGAGGGGCACTACACTCGGGCCGCGATCAAGGGGGTACTTGCTGGCCGGCTGAAGGGGGGCACTCTGCTGACTGGAGGGGCTCTTAACTTTTTTGCGAATGAAAAAGAAATGCTGAATATGGGACCCTCAATATAGGTGGAGCAAATCCGTCGAGTTCTAGAATTTGGGTATAGGTAGGGGCACCACTGCAATTGATGGCCCCCTCCTTGAAGATTTTCTGGATCCGCCACTGCCAACGGACCGGACCGGACTGGTAACCCGTCCCTGCCGTTGACATGAGCAGCCGCGCCCGTCACCCACCGCTCCGCGTCACCCGCCCGTGTAGCGCGCCCCGCGGCCAGCCTGCAGGGGTGCAGAGTGACACTCTCCCGGTCAGCAGAGCTGTGGACCGCATTGCGCACCGTCTGTATGTCTGTCTGCAGACCGACTGCGCGTCGCTCAGCGCCCTGTCAGCCGTGTCAGCCGTCTGAGGCGTATGTCACAGTGGTATGCAGCCTGTTCACAGTCGTGCATGGCATCTGGGCACGGTTGAGCTCGTTTGTAGGGACATGGTTTGTCCATTTGGTCAAGAGTAAACGCTTCTCCTGGCGAAATGGTGTGTTTGTGCACATATTTATTGGCCGTAAGCTTACTTTGTCCAAAGTACTTGAAAGCATATTTTCACGCTTTTTACTCTAAACATGCGAGGAGTGACAGGGGCGTAGTTTCTCAAAATCAGTTCAGAGACGGCAGGGGGCTGAACTCAAGTCCAGCCTAGCATAACAAAATAAATTTGTTATGTGATTTCCCATCATGAATAGCGGTTTCGTTCGATATACAACACAATATATAATTTCTAATTGGTTTGAATTTGTATAGATATTTCTTTACATTTTAAACCACACCCCTGGTGAGTAGTTAACCTCAACGACAACTTCAGAAAACTCCGTTCATAAATATATCTATGAAAAAACGCAAAAATTGAAATTGAAACGAGCTCCGGAGTTCATCTCTTTATCCGTATATTTGCTCCCCGTAGAAATTGGCGGTCTCCTGAAAGCCTTGCTCTGTCCCCCCCCCCCTCCACCACCACCACTGTTGGCTTCTACCATTGCTTCGCCCAGCGCAAACCCCGACGCCAAATCACCCTGACGAACACCGTTAACAGGCCGGACACATTTGTTACTGGCGGCACGGGCCCGGCCAACAAATCCCGCCCGACAGGATCCATTAGTTCCCTCTTTGTTCTATCACAGACGCAGGGGGCTTACAGGGGTTTAATCGCTGCTGTCGCTCAGCGGAACTGCCACGCTGGTTCGCAGAGTGCCGGCAACGTGTTGAGTTAGGGATATTAGCTGGCGACAGCAGCGTATATCACTGCAGTCAAGGGAAAGTTGGTAGACGGGTGGAGGTTTTCTTTATCTTAGCACCATTGCAGTGCCGTAGTAGACGCTCTGGACAGCTTTGGCCTCGAAAAACAGCCCGGGATGACCATACGAACTGTTAGCACAACACAGCAACGGCTGACAGCTGGCGTCTGACATGGTGACATATCATATGACAGCTCTACCGTATGACGTGTGATGTCGTACAGCCGACAGATAACAGCGGAAATCTGACATGGTGACATATCATGACAGCTCTACCATATGACGTTTGATGTCGTACAGCCGACAGATGACAGCGGACATCTGACATCTGGCATTCCACATCCGACAACGGATAACTGACATCGAACAGCTCCGACTTGACATAACTTGCGACATCAACCTGTCATCTACCATCTCCCATCCGATATCCGGCATTCAAAGTTTGCAGATGACTCGTCTGTCTCTGTCATGACATCTTACAGCTGGCACATGTCAGCTCTGTCATCTGACCATCTATTCTGTCATCCAGCCTGATATCCCCACTCTAGCTCCCCCGCGCGGACATAGTGATAATCATTGCATCACTCCGCCTTATCAGATCCTCCCAGCAGATGGGCTCTTTCAGGCTCTTCCGATCCGTTAGCCGATGGCGTCATCAGCTCCGCTACACGAGATCCACCATGTTAGATCCTTTATGTCATATCCATTACCGAAGATCTGCTAAGTTAGCCTGTCGGGTTGAACGAGACGTGGATTCTCCGTCACATGCACTATGCAGCAGTAGTTAGCAAGTATGCGAGGACGAAGCACATTCGTGACGTCACCGTTACCCATCGCATAGCACTACACGACACACATCAGCACGCTTAACCATCATACCGCAGCCGTCATGTCACACGCATGACATCCTAAAGCAGTGTTGGATTTCTGGCCGTTTTCTGGTCCGGTGTTTTGCTCTCTTCAAAGTGTTACTCCCGTTTTGCGCCTTCAGCCTTTCGGGTTCAGCGAACGCTGCCGAAGTAAACACCAGTTGATGATGCAAACTTTGTTCCAAATGAGTGTTATTCTGAACCCGTCAGAATAGTAATAATTCTGGTACAGACAATATATAAAGCAGGGTATATTTAGCGTGGTACGCGTACTTATTTACTTGGAAATTCATGTGTCATATTATATGATACTAGGGTATATTTCTATGAGTCAAGAATATAACTGCAGTTGTGCACACAGTTTGCACCTCCACACGGGGAATGGCGGCCGCACGCATGACCGGGAATTAGCTTGACCCGAGGGCGTTGAGGCACAAACGGGAGCAACTCATTGAAGAGAGCAAAGTACCGGGACCAGAAAGCGGCCAGAAATCCAACGCTGTCCTAAAGTCACGTCACATCTATCACAACTTAACGGCCACATCAGTTCTGTCAGATCATAGGTAGGTCACATCAAATCCGTCGCATCACACCGTCAGTCACATCAGTTCCGTCACAGAACACCCGCGGCACCGCATTCGTCACTTCACCCGTCACATAACACCCGTCACATCACACCTATCACGTCAGTTCCGCTGCACCATCACCACATCACCACATCACCGCATCCAGCCTGTCTGCCTGCCTGCCACCGACTCCCGTCCTCAAGGCGATTCGTTTCAGCTAGCCGACTGTGCTGTCCCAGCTTCCCGACAGCGCGGCCGCCTGCCACCGCCTCCGCCAGCACGACAGCTCTCCCGACAGCTCTCCCGACAGCTCAGACAGGTCCGACAGCGCCGCTGACAGCCGCCGCAGCGCCGCTATCGCCGCAGCCGCGCCACCATTCGTCACGGCGGCGCCGCACAGTGCCGCCATTCAGCGGCGTCGGGATTATTTTCGCTGCACCGCCTTTGACGCCGATCCATTTCACCTTCGTTTAGGTGCGACACACGGCAATATTTATCCTTTTTACTGCTCGTATATCATTTTAATAGTCGTTTCCGTTGAAAGTCGTCGGCGCGGCCCGGTCGGCACCATTAGCACTCATTTAACAATTGTCGTGTCAACATACGGGCGGGCGGCCAATGGGCGGCCGCGTTACAGCCGCGCCGGCCAATCAGCGCGCGCGGCACAGCTTCAAAGCGCGGCGGCCGCGTTTGATGTCCGCGGCAGCGCCAGTCGGCGTCTGACGCTCGCCGCAGGAGGTCAGTTCAGCTGCCGACGCCGCAGCGAGAACGCACACCGCTCGGCGCGCTCCTGAGTGTGTTGTGGAGAGACGCGGCGCACAGTTCGGACCAGCGGCGGTGCAGCGAAGCGGGTGGCGTTGTGGAAAAGGTGGAGGGAGCTCGCGCAGTGGTGTTGACCACTTGAGTTTTGTGTTGAAAAGCGAAGCGCAAACCTGCGTTTCCGAAGAAGCGCTGTTGCGTGGTGGTGAAGCGAAATCCGAGGAAGGATTCGTGATTTGTGAGAAGTGGCAGCAACTCGCAGTCATGGATATTCTGACAGGATCCAATCAAGTCATCAACCCGGAGTACATTTCTCCCCTGGTACGTAACGGCACCCTCGACAGCTGACCTCTGTTATATGCTGGTATTTCGCCACACCCGTGCGTTGCTTGCAGCAGACAAGCTTGTGTCAGCGAGTCAGATAATAATGCCTTTCACTTCGAAGTGTTCATATTGGGCGTAGCCAGATATCTATGATAGCTACGTCATCAGTTTGGTAATTTCGCTTGGTAGATAGATTGCCGTCCAATGACTTGGCAATACTTTGACTATCGACAATAACATGACGGTGAAATAAAATTACATTTTTGGTCTACAGTAAATTCAACGAGGTGAAATATAAATGAAGTTGCTATAAGAACAACATGAGACATTCTGAGTTCACCAGGCTGGCGTAAGGCCAACATCGTATTTGAACCTTTCTCGAGTTGGAAGGGTATGAATGGCGTCATTTTTCTTTTAATGTTGCGTCAGCCTCATTTATCGAAGTGCTCATTTGCAACCTTTGAAGCTGATAAATGAACTTCTCGGCAGTACGCGTCTTGTATCGTAACTCACAGCTCACAGACTAGACTATCGCAATTTACAGCACTTACCTATCTAAGGTCGTGATTGAAAAAATGTCTGCTTGCGCTCCTCAATCAAAGACCAAGAGCTTAACATAACGCCGCTAAGCAATATATCGCCTACTTTCAAAATTTATACGCCCAAAGTCGAAATGTTAAAACCAACTATCATCGTTACTTGCTACGTCTGCAGAGTTTTAACATGGCTAACAAAATAGCCTTGCATTGCTTCTCAGTGTGGCATTTACCCGATTACCAGCACCGTTTACCAGCGTGGTTTACCATGAACTACCAGCACCACATATCACCGTGGGGCATTAACCTAACAGTGCATGTCCCATGCATACACAGAACAACGACCTTTGCCGCTTCGTTGGACATGTCACATGTCACAAGTCACTTGTCACATGTCCGACTATCCGTCAACCCATGAGAGCTCTCCGCACGGAGGGCTCGGAACACTGACCCCGCCACGCGGGGGGGATCTGATGTTTTGATTCGGGAGCGTCGTTCGTAGTCCAATGGGTGCTAAATAACATTGGCAGTTACGGCCTCCCTAAGCCTAAATCATCGTTGCGTTGTGGCAATGATAACTAGTTCATGCCATAGCATTTCTATATAAATGATCATAGTTTAATGTAGAAGGGATGTAACCGTAGTAGTATCCGAGCATCGGTATTATTAGCACGGGGTGGTTGGCACATGAGTTGGGTTCCTGATAGTTGATGTTATGTCGTCTTCTAAACAATGCGGTGTCTTGAGTGGCCTGCTCAATATCATGCACATGGCACTTAAACTTCATCAAACACAGTTTTCATATTTGAATCAGTGAACTAATCACTCAGCAGGCCAATAACATGACTTTTGCTCGGGCGCCATCATAGGTACCACTCGGGGTTTGTATCTTCCTTTGGTCTTGCTTAATGTGCTTGCATGGGTTATAATAACCATTATTATATGGATTATAATAACTCGTCTGATTATAATGGATTATCATCTCAGATTAATGTGGTTGCTTGCAACAATGGAAACTTATCAAATGCAAATGCCAAAAAATGACTGACAGGAGGAAGAAAGCACTTTGATCACTGGCGGCGAAAGTGAATACATATTTTAACTTTTCTGGACATTATTTGGCACGGGAATGTCAAATGCAAGTAGCAGCGCGATGCAGGAGAAAGTGGTTAATTATAACCGATTGACGTAATAACATTTTAGTCACCATTTGCATAAGTACCTACCATAAATCATAGGCTCATTACAACATTGCGGCATGTGAAAGACCTACTTTCGATGAGCCAGATTCGAAACAAACAACCTGCTGCTGTGGAACTATTTTACATAACCTTTCACTACTAGCTCTTAAGCGTGTTAGTACTTTCGTGAAATTCCACATTTATGCCTCCTAATTGACAGAAA
Organism: Semibalanus balanoides; assembly: GCA_014673585.1. NCBI lineage: Eukaryota > Metazoa > Arthropoda > Thecostraca > Balanomorpha > Balanidae > Semibalanus > Semibalanus balanoides. The sequence goes on from VOPJ01000037.1 coordinate 46,270, forward strand.
TATCAAATTGTCTACAGTGGCTGCCTGATCGCTACATAACCTGTACAGCTTATGCACCCCAAATTCCCAAATAATCATCCCCGGTTGGATTCGAACCCAGGCCGTTTCAGTAACGTGTTTTCCCCTTTTCCAGGAGAGCAAGGAGTCGCCGCTCAGTCTCCTGGCCAAGACCTGCTCCAACATCGGCATGGACCAGACGTCGCGGTTGGCGGCCGCCGCCAAGCCGTCAAAGGAGGACACCAACGCCAAGTCCTCCTCCTCGCCAGCGTCCTCGCCCGGCTCGACGACCTCTCGGGCGTCCGAGGGGCGGACGACCGCGCGACGCACTCCTCCGACGTCCTCCCAGTCCTCCCAGTCCTCATCGCAGTCCTCACAGCAGTCCTCACAGCCAGCCGCCCGGCCCGCGTCCCGCTCCAAAGTCAGCTTCAAGCCATACGAGTCGGTGACGAGTCCCGCGGCGGAGCGGAGCAAGTCCCGCTCGCCGGCCGGCAAGGCGGCGTCTCCCTCGCCCCGTCCCGCAGCCGTCGTGACGTCATCACCGGCCCCGTCACCGTCTGATAAGGAATCCCCGAAGCCTGCTACGTCGTACCTGTCGCCGTACGGTCTCGGCTCGCCCCTGGACGCGCTGTACCTCCGATCCGGACTACCCCCGTCTGCCTGCCGGGACCCGCTCTGCAAGGGCTGCCTGCCGGGGCTGTGCCCGTCGGGCTGTCTACACTGCAAGACGATGTCTCCGCTCGCCGGCACCCAGTCTCCTCTTGGTCTCGGGTTTTACCCGCCGCCGGGCCTCGTCGGTGGTCTCCAGCCCTACTGCTGTAACTGGTCAGAGGCCGGCGCCTACTGCGGGAAGCGGTTCAACAGCAGCGACGAGCTGATGCAGCACCTGCGTGGCCACACGTCCGCCGACGCGCCAGTGCTGCCCTCTATACAGAACCTGATGCTGCAGCGCGTCCCCTACAGCGTGGCCTCGTCTATGTCGCCGCTAGGGGCGCTAGTGCCCGGCCGCTACCACCCGTACGCCAAGCCGGGCATGACGCCCGGGATGCCGCACGGCCTGGCGCCCAGCCTCATGCCCACATCGCTGGGACTGTACCCGTACCTGGCCAACCCGTACCTGTACGCCGGACTGCGGCGGTAGAACTGCGCCGGTGCGTCCCTGACGAGGTGTACCAACAGACCGGCCTGGTACTGGTACGACGCTGGTACAGGTACTCTGGTCCTGGTACTGGACGCTAGTACAGGCACACTTGTCCTGGTACTACGCTAGTTCAGGTACTGCGGACCTGGTGCTACGTTGGTATAGGTACCTTGAGCCTGGCGCTGGACGCTAGTTCAGGCACTCGGCTAGTACAGGAACTTTGGCCCTGGTGCCAGGCTGGTACAGCTACACTGACATAGTACTGGTACCGGTACGAGGATCCTGGTACTGGACGCTGGTACAGAGCTCTGGCTGTGCGATGGCGCGATGGCGCGATGGCGCGTGTAAACCGCAGTGTTTGTAGCGGTCAGACGGGTGGACGAAGCCGAACCGAGCTGGCCAACTGGCAATAACCGAGCTTATTATGCCGTGCAAGGGAAGAGCGACGTATGGCAATCGGCCGAAAGCCGTGCCATATGTGGTTGTTCCGTTGCGCGGCAGTTAATTGGTGCAGTGCGGATGGAGCGATGGTGGCTCCGTCGGTGTGTCTGTGATGTCGTGCCCGATGAAGATCGGGTGCCGATTCGGTGTTCAGCCCAGAAATGTGTCTCCTTCGTCTGTTTCTAAGATGGTCTTGTTCGCGTTGCCAATCGAGGTGGCCTCACTTGGTTTGTTGTTTGCGAGGGGTGCATACACATTAGGAAACGTGCAAACCAAGACGGCGGTGAGTTAGCCTGCTCAAACAACGTTGTTTTCTTCCGAGTGAGGTCAGGAGCTTTTCTTTCACGGCATCTCGACTTCGGATGGTCTTGATTTGTTGCTTTCTTGTATTTGTTCCTGTGACGGTATCTTTTTCAAAATGCCGTGTTTGCTTGATGTGCCCGTGCTGCTGGGCGGAAAATTATACGTTTTGATAACATACCCACCCCGAACTTATGCTGGGAAATGTGTTTTATTTAACAAATGTTTTTATACTAAACATTCGAGTTATGCACATTGTTCAAACCCATATGCCTTGTTCTATGCTGCTTGCAGCTGACCTATCTCCTATTTATTATTTATTCGGGCAAATTGTATATTTTGACGAAATAATACTATTGTGACTTTGGCATCGCGAGAGACCGTACCTCAGTCTCAACACTGCATAGACCACTGTTTGGGCGAAGGAACACGAGTCTAGGATGAGGCTGCCATATCGAAGGTAAAATGTACTGAGACCAGAAGAGGTAGAAGTGTATTGAGCGGGGAATTTCGTGCGTCTTGATCTGGTATATCGTGTTATGTTTGCGTTAGCGATGTGTTCGTGTTTTGTTGAGACTGACATATCACTGTGGGTATCTCGTCATGTGCTTATAACCTAGCAAATACAGACATGAAAGGAAGGAACGTTGTTGCTTGGTTTGGTTTTCGGAAATGAACTCGAAGCGGCAGAGCAGGATAGAAGGTGACAAGTGTGAAACTAGGGAATTAACCAAATGAGTAAGTGCCTCAAATCTTGACAAAACCTGGCTGAATACAGATAGTTCGATCGGATGAAGTCAGCAATACAAATCCCCGATGTTACCGGCAAAGACTGCAGTTGAAAACATGACGCCTGTTGTGTGCTCGTGGACTTGCCAATTGCTTGAGTCCAATAAGCACACTTAGCCCTCGCGCCGAGCGCGGGTAGGGGACGGGGGACGGGAGGTGGATGCCACCCCATGGTTTTTCAGGAATAACTCGCGTGTTATCAATTCGATTGCAGTGCACAGGGGTGGTAAAAACGCCTCGGGTGGCGCCAACCAAATCTGGCATGGGAAAATTGGCCCCCATGAACCGTGACATTTAACCTGTTTCTAAAGGTTCATGTCAAGGCGCTAAAATTGGCGTCCCGTTAGTGTCAACCGCCTAGTAGTACTTGTTGCAGTTTTCCGGGTGCCGGTTATTTGTTCAAAAACGCATATGCATCAGTGTTTTCAGGTGACAACTGACGGCGTGACAACCAAAGATGCGAAATTGTTTCATGAAGGCAGCCCCTCAGAAGACGGCATCACACTCAGAAGGACCTGAACGCAGAACGCACAACACACCCAGCAGCCAAGTTTAAAGTTGTAAACTGAATCCCGATGCTTACAAATGGAAATCATCCAAAACTTGCATCAAGCACAACTTCATTCATCACGATGCAAAACTGAATGGCGTAGTTTTTGTAAAACATGAACTCGGCCATTTACGTGTCGTTTTGAACCAACATCTGTTCTTTCCATTTTACGTGAATTCAATTGACTCCAAAGCTTATGCAGCATTCGGATCACGGATTTGGACATTCCAGTCGGCTTCCTCCTGTGTAAGCTAGTTCAGCAGGCGACTCTGGCTGCTTACAATTCCATCGCTGGGAGGAATTCGAAATACGTTCGTATCGGGTGGTGCAGCCAGATGCCATCCCGTTCGCGGCAATAAATTCCGCCTGCTTCCATATGTGGTGTGAACATGGAGATCAATCAAAGCCAGAAGCACAGCACACATTTTTGGTATGGCTTGCATGTCACGTGGAATGGTAGGCCGTCACTCGCATGCAGTGATGTACTGACGTCATCAATGCGCAACATTTAGGGGCGAGATGTGTTCTACGCTTTATTACGTAATCGTTTTATTGTAAATAGTTGTGAAGGCATAGTCCTATGACCACACTTACCACGGTATATAAAATACTAGGTAGCGCAGATAATTTCCTTCTACATGGGGTTTATGGGTTCACATTGCGCCAGCCGATATTCTAGATACAAATAAAAGTATGACACTACAGATTTTCATCAAACTTCGTGACAAATTGTTATTTTTAGATTTAATATACAAAAACATTTACATATTTTGATTCAGTACCTTACTTCTTGAAATACTAAATATACACCTGCTTGACCTGTGGGGCACAGTCTGGACACAACTCAGAACCGTGATTGAAATATTACATATTTTTATTACAATTTCATGCCATCATTGACTCAAAATTTTCACACCGATTGTGTGAATATCATACTTTTATCAAAAATAATCCACTTAAGGTGATAAATTCGCGCTCAAATTAAAAAATTGTTCAGCTTTAACCACCATTGCACAAAAGACATTATGCTCATCCAGTAACTAGACATTGCGTGCTTGTAAGATTGCGTGCCCCAGACCTTGTAAGATCATTTTTGAAAACCTCATTTCAATATTTGTCAAACTATATCATACACATGACTGAACCCATCTAGAAAAGTGCTGAAAATGTTTTCATAAGATATTCATTACGGCGTGGCAATCAACTTGTTTTTGAATATTTTTTCGCAGTTCAGTATAAAAACACGGAAGAAAATAAGAATAAATTAATTATTTCACAATTAGGTCTTGCGGTGATAAACAAATGATACCATCAGAATCAGTAAATTAAAATATTTAACCGATACTTGACATATTTGTTGAACCCATCTTAGAAAATATGCATAAAATGCGTTTAAAAAACATGTCACATGTAAGTCAGCGGACATTGTTTATAGTCGATGTTCACTGTAATGTCATTTAGAGAAGCGTCAACCAATCAGCGACGACCAACACCAGTTGCTGATTGGTCGATCCTGTTGTTTACATTTCTCGATTAGTCAGTTGGCGGTGCACGACTGCTCACAAAGCTGACTGCGCCCCCGTGACCCTTACTAAGTTCTTTGTGTGTGTAACATTTTTAATCATACAAATGTATAAGACAACACAATTTCAACATATTTCTCGTGCGATTTGAAGCAGATAGAGTTATGAAGAAAGAAAAAAAACACAGCGCAGCGTCGTTCAGAAAAAAAAACTGCAATGCGTACAGATATCACGTGTACATGCTACTTTTAAGCATTGCATGTTTTTCTTAAAGGGATACTGCCACCTTAACATTATATTTGAGTTGACAGGGGCGGATCCAAGGGGGGCCAATCCGGCCATGCTCCCCCCAAAAAAGCGAAAAAGGGTGGAGCCAACATATCTTTTGCTCCCCCCCCCAAAGGATATCAGTGAATACCCACATTATTTAATACGGACTGTATTGGCACTATTTGGTATTAACATGGTGAGTCTGGTACTCGAGGAAAGATAACAATTTATCGTTAAAATAGCTTTGAAGCAGTCAAGAATCCAGCTATTCACAATACAAAACCTGTAAAAATTTCACGCCGCTTCGCGGCATCACACAAGTTTCGTAAATTTGCTTACACAAATTAGAAAATGAAAAATTAAGTGATTATGGTAAGAGCTCTCCTTGACGGTAATTCCTAGCCCCAGGGCCACTTCATTATCAATATTTAACCCTCGCCTACCGTTTTTCCACCTTCGCCGTACGGGGGGGGGGGCTGACATGATTCCTGTTTAACTAAAAACCAACCAGCACCATAGAAGCAACGCGGTAAGGAAACCAGCATGTGCCTGTCATTGTTGAGGAATCAACGGTATGCAATTTTTTTAGGTTTCAGGTCATTGGTGTGAACTTTCCAGCGTCAGTGAATGACCTCGACCTGATCACGTCAAGAATAGCGGTTTTTCTCCGTCAGAAAACCTCATAATGAGAAATAAATAAATGTAAATAAAAAGCTTGGCCCTAGACCAGTTTTGTCTCAGAAATACAGATCATTTATTTTGTTGTTGGTATCTGGTCAAAATAAGTCCAAAAAGTGATTAAAAAATGACGTCATGAGTTTCTTACATTTAGGGAGCCACAAGTGTAATAATCACAAATATGTATTGCAAGTCATTGCTTTGAAATTTGATTGGGGAATTTCCCATATTTAGTTCTCTCACTTATCTTTCGGTTTTTCAAAATCTTTGACAATTTTAAATTTTTAGTGATTCCCCATTTTTTCAAAGTTTTTAGGGGTAAAATAAACCCAAAAATTTTCGGAATCCGAGTTGGTCTTTTCCTAATTAAAATTGCATTTCATCTTTGTCACTTACATGTTAGCAGTTTGCAGCAAAACTCTATTTTCTGCCGATTTTTACAATATTAGTTAGCGCTTTCCACAAACTATTAATCGTCAACTAAAACGTCATTTTTTCCCAAAATGATCTGAACCAATTTCAGTGAAATTTTGCCAGCCATACGAATAATTGTTGTCAACTCAGCTAGTACAAATTTCAGGAAGATTTGAGCATGAGTAAAAAGTGATTTCAGAAAAAAATCAGGGAGGCCTGTCAGGCCCTCCTGAGGCGAGGGTTAATTTTCAAGCTGGCTACAAGTTAAGCATGGCCTGCCCGAGTTCCGAAAAAGGCGACGCGAACGATATGACGTGCAGACATCGGCCCCCTAAAACACCTAAATTACCCCTGAGGCGAGGGTTAATTTTCAAGCTGGCTACAAGTTAAGCATGGCCTGCCCAGTTCCGAAAAAAGCGACGCGAACGATATGACGCAGACATCGGCCCCCTAAAACACCTAAACTACCTAACATCAAACCAAATGCGTATTATAACATGGAAATATACATTACAAATGTTGCAAAGGCATGAACGCAGACAAAACGGATCTACGTTTTCTCGTCATTTCAGCCGACCCCCTCAATAATTATCGGTGACGCCCCTGCGAGTTGGTATGAAATAAACGTTATTATTAATTACCTACGTGTGTATTTGCTATGGAAATGGTGTTCTGAGTGTTTTAAAGTGATTTTTCCACAATTTCTTGCCCCAAAAAATGAAAAAGTGTTTTTTTTTTCTGATTTTTTCCTTTTTTCCGAAAACGATTTTTTTTCGGAAAAAATCGCATTTTTTAATCTCTAATGTCAAATAAGGTGAAAAGCCAAAAATCGTGGATAACAAAAATGGGGTACCTTTTTGCCGGAAAAAGTTGCCCCCCCCCCAAACCGAGGGGCTGGATCCGCCCCTGTGAGTTGAGATAGACATTTTCCGTGCTAGGCATTGCAATTATGTATAGTTAAAGTTAAAACAACCACCGAGGTCGAATCGCAAATAAATTTGAGTTTGGTTTTGACATCTGTCCCTAACATCCCCAGTCCCCAGTGTATTTGAACGGGGACCCTGAGCCGATGACGTCGTCACTTCTTACTAAATGTTGATGATAGTAGACTTGTTTTACATTTAGCCATATATTAGCCGTGCATATGGCAGCATGAAGGTTTTCTCTATTCCCGAAATTCCTTCATATGACGTCATCAACCAATTTGTTTAATGAAATTGAGCACTGTTTGTGAGAAAGAAATGTCATAATCGTGTTCGGCAGCAATTACTTCATATTTAGCACCACA